>SNQJ01S0013251.1:53128-66810 GCA_010110895.2 Picea sitchensis | reverse complement strand
ATCATAATATTCATAAAACAAAAAATTATGCAATATGTTTACCCTCCAACAACAATTCATACCATAATCTATTGTTCCTCTCAACTTGCTGATCCAAGGAATGAGCCCCCTTCATTGATCTCGGTCCATCGGGCTGGACCATTCTTTGATTAGGGCTATCAACACAAGGGACCACGAATTTTGAGATGTGTTTCTGGAACGGTAGCTACCCAAAAATGGAATCTTACATTTTTAACCGTTGTTTCCTTTAAAAATGACAAAAAAAATTGCGGGAATTCCTCCCACAAAGTTTCTTCATGCTCCCATGTTGCGTCTTAAGGACCGTAGCAGGTCCATTGAACCTTTACCATCCCTATAACTTTATTCCTTAACACTTTGACTTTCTGGTTCAGGATGCGTACTGGTTCCACCCGAAAATCCCCTTCGTGTTCCACCTAGATCACAGTTCAATCAATTATGTGGTTAGGGTTAGGCAATGATAGCATGTATTCAATTTGACCTATCTTCTCTAAGATTACAAAAGGCCCATAGTGTCTTGCTCCCAACTTTGGGAAACAACCCAATCTTAGCGAACTTATTTTCGCTTTCACTATAAAAAATACATGTTCACCCACTTTAAAATCTCGGAAAACTTTGTTCTTGTGTGTGAATATTTTCTGCCTATCCTGGGCAACTTTTAAATTATGTCTGATCCTTGTCATATTCTCTTCCATTTCCTTCAACAAATTTGGCCTAATGTCAGTTATGTCTGATGGGTTATCTTGGCTCACTAGTGTGTTACACTTCCTACCATACAATGCTTCGAACGAGATCATTTTTAAGGATGATTGATACTTGTTATTATAAGAAAATTAAACTAAATGAATATAGTCTTCCGAATTTCATTGTTAGTCCATCACATATTATAGTGGTCCTCTCATTTTTCCCATCAGATTCTGGATGATGTGTTGTACTGAGATTCAAATTTGTCCCAAAGACTTTGAACAAACCCTTCCAAAAATTGGAGGTAAAATTAGGATCTCTATCTGAATTGATTGCCTTGGGTGTGTTGATATTATGGTAGCTGCGAGAGGTATTAACCTCCATGTATAACCTCTTACCATATTAGAATGTTCTGGAAGCTACAAAAACCCTAAACAGATGTATAGAAACCCTAAAATACATGTCGGCTCATTACAAGAATTAATATTTAAGTACTGGCCTCTAAAATAAGAAGTCAGCCTGGACATGAGATAAAGAGCACTATAAATAGAGGGTGCTTGAGCTCATTTGGTCATTCACACTCTCATATCTCACACAAGACAAGTGGTATGTAATTTTGGAGAAGGAGTGCAGTTGCAGTTACTGCAACTGGGATTTTGGTCTTGGTTTCTGGTTTATGGACTTTCTATTTGGTGTGCTATTCTGGGAGAAATAGAGATATTATATCTCCTAGTTATTTGTTGGGTCTGGTACTGCTTCCAAAATTATTCTATTTGTCAAGGTTATAGTGCTCGGGGGTGGCTGCGTGCCTATGGTTGGGTGACAATATTGAGATATTGTCTATGGAAAAATGAGCACATCTCTTTTATTCTAACAGGTTATGGGCCCACACTATCTTAAGACAATATAACCATTGGAAGATAGATTGGGGAGTTATTTGTTAAGCTCGTTGTGGCACCATTTACAACTGTAGCTAAGTTTTCTGATTATGAAGTTGCAAAAAACCCTAACCCTTGTGTTCAGCCACTTCTGGTGAAGCATTTGACCTAATTCCTTGACATCCTAGTGTGCCCTAGCCTAGCGCACCTCTTGGTACCCTCGACTAGCAAAAATGTTAGGTTTGAATTTTTGTTCAAAGTCAAAGTCAAAGGTTGATTGGTCAAAGTTAAAGGTTGACTGGTCAAAGCCAAAGATTGACTGGTCAAAGTCAAAGTCAAAGGTTGGCTTCTGGTCAAATTAATTTTGTGGTCAAAGTTGAAATTCTAGAGTTTCTAGCTTGTTCTAATCATTGAATCTTGCGATTCAGTTTCTAATCTCTTCTTGTCAAGATGGTATCTAATTTTAGATTGGAAGACAAGCTGGACAATGCTACAAGACTTCAAAGGTATGCACTTGTATATGCTATCCAAGTTATATCTTCTAGAAAAACATGAGTGTGTTTGCAGGGAAAGTACTAGAAACCTTGTCCAAGTTGTAATATTGGATTCAGTGCATTCAGAAGAATAAGCGCACCCTCCATAGCAAGTGAGGCTTTCAAGTTCCAGGTTTGATTAAATTGTTAAGCTTCAAATTTGTATATATTAAGGGTGATAGTTGCTACATTACAAAAAAAATATTTGAAAGGTTCTATTATTGCTAGGTGTAATGAATACTTGACTGCACATGAATACCATTGATATAGATGCCTCTTGTACTTGTTTGCAAGATGAACTAACATTTCCTCTAGAGAGATATTTCTTGTTTACTCTTGTTGTTCTTATTTCAGGCAGGTACCCTTGTGAAATATGTTTGATGAAAAATCTTTGTGGAAGCTGTCATAGAAGAAGTTTATAAGGATGACACAATGCTTGCAACAACTACCATATGGGCATCAATCAGAACAAATAGAAACAAACTTGAAGAGACTTAGAGGGAATCAAACTCAGAAATAAGTCAGTAATCAAGATGAAACTAGAATAAACTTATGACACTTTGTAGAAAGCAAGAAGGATGTAGACGAAAGCATGGACTCTCTCATATGAAGGGAGCTGATTACAAAATTCCAAAAGAAGAGCATGGATATTGCTCATTCAGGAATGAAGTCGAGATTAGGAGGGAGTTAATCCCCAATAATACGATCCATTGAAGAATCCGTGAATACTGTGAAGTATTTGTTCATGTTCTTCATTGGAAGTAGCAACCATGATAAGAAACATGTGTTCAACTTGAGTCTAGAATAAGTCTTCTTCGAAAAGAAGCCTTGAATATCCCTGGTTGTCCATCTGCATTTATGTTCTTATGGTGAAAGGAAGAAGTTGGAACCTTCAGGAAGGAAGGGCATGGAATCTATAGAAGATTCCATGGACTCCAACGTTGAAGAAGGAAGCTGTGATGAAGAACAATGTATGTGATAAATTGTGAAAAAGACTTATAAATGGAAGCATTGATAGATACAAGGCGAGATTCAAGGCTAGAGGGTTCTCCCATAAGGAGGGGGAAGACTATGATGACAACTTGTTCTGGTATATCTCTACCTGAGGCATTATATCTCTTGCAGTATCCATGGGTTGGAGTTTACATCAGATGGATGTAAATATTGTTCTTCTCAACAAAGTAATTTAAGAATAAACATATAGAACAACCTCAAGGTTTTAAGGTATACTAGAAAGAGAGACCCATGTATGAAGATAGAAGAATACCTTGTATGGATTCAAGAAACCTGATGCATAACATCTCATGTATAACATAAGCGTGGTGAAAACTTCCCATGACAAAGGAAGTGTATTGAAATGATTCTTCAGAAGTCTGGGATGATTGATTACAAATCTATGGCAAACTCCTATGATGACAGATATGAAGAGGATGAGAGACTCTGATCCAATAGACTCGTCCCTGAATCAACAATTTAATGGCTTGTTAATGTATTTGGAGAATACTCAGTCGGATATTTTCTTTGATGTGAAAATAGTTCTAGGTGGAACTTAGCCATGAAAATTGAATAACTCCAAAGCATGTCTTGAAATGTATTTGTGGGACGTTTGAGTTATGATATACAAATGCATGGATTTATCGATTCATATTGGGCAGGGAGTGAAGATGACAGAAGACGTGCATCTTGGATATGTTTTTGTTTGAACTTTTCCATGATATCATGGGCTAGCAGGAAACATAAGTCTGTTGCACTCAACACTGCAAAAGCATAATATATTGCAGCTTGCGATGCTTGTATGAAAGCAGTGTGGATCTGTAAGATTGTTTCTAGACTGCTTGATCAGGTGTTGGATTCAAACGTGATATATTGTGATATCCAGAGCTGTGTGAAGTTATCAGAGAACCTGGTATTCCATGACAAGTCGAAGCACATTGAGATCAAGTATTATTTTCTTCGTGATAAATTCTAGAGGGGAAAAGTGGTTCTCCAGTATATCTCCATTGATGAGCAGATAAAAGATATTTTGGTAAATCCTTTGTCTAAGAAGAAAATTTTGAGTACTTAAGGGACAAGCTGGACTCGTGGAGATGACTTCCTTATTGGAAAGGGAAGTGATTACCCCTAGGTTGGGAGGGAGCACTGATATGTTATTGATATATGGACAGTCATTTTCCAGTTTGGAAAATGGTCCAGGTTGGGTAGTCACTTTCCAATTCAGAAATTGGTCCAATATTCTTGATGGACAATCATTTTCCATTTTGGAAAATGGTCCAGGATGGGCAGTCACTTTTCCGTTCGGAAAGTGGCCCAGGATTTCTGACGGACTGTCATTTTCCAGTTTGAAAAATGGTCCTGATCGGACAATCATTTTCGTAATGAAAATGGTCGGATAGATTGTTGTTGTACCATATACAATGATTCCCCTTGTGGTTAGTGTGGGGGAATGGTCTAGGACAATAATTCTTCTTGATAGTCACTCTGAGTAGTGGTCAAGCAAAATGGTCCGCCTCTCCAGGAAATCATTCTTTTGAAGTTCACAGTTGTGAGTAGTTTTGAATAATGGTCTGTTATAGGAGGTTCATTTACATAGGAAATGGTCCAGACCGTCATTCCCTAGGGTAGATACATTCTCTCTAGGTTGCACTGTGATTAGTGCTGGAAGAATGGCCCAGTCAGGTGAATGGTCTAGGTTCAACAATTAGGGACAATAATTCCCTAGGGCAGACTCATTCTCTCCAGGTTGCACTGTGATTAGTGCCGGAAGAATGGCCCAGTTAGGTGGATGTTCCAGGTTCAGAAATTAGGGACAATTATTCTTCTATGCTTGAGAAGAATATTCCAGATATCCCATGGTTGATATTTAACTTTCTAAGGGCAGATACTCTTCCATATCTCACAAATGTAAGTGGAAGAATGGCGTAGATGACTTAGTTTGTATCATGATATTGTTATGTAGGTTGATATCAGATGATATGATTGTTGTGGAGACTGTATGTCTCTAAACAATAGTTGTATGCTATTGTGGTGGATGTGATCCACTGGTAGTGACTGTGAGTCACAGGCTAGTAGCAGTGTGCTACTAGGAGTGGTTGTGTACCACTAGATAGTAGTTATATACTACTATATATAGACACAATTGTGTTCTATTGAATGGAATTGTTCTAATTGCCATGGATACTACCACTAGTGTTGGATATGATTTCCAGCTAGATGGATAGTCAGTGTGCTGATGGAAAAACATTCTCCAGGCAGAGAATGGTCCAGGTAGGACAAATTGCTGGTGGACATACATCCTTCTTGTGGAGGATGGTCCTAGTTGACAGATTGTTGATGTACCATGGACAACTATTATTCTAGGACACATGTCTGGATTAGAATAATGCTTTGTCTCCCTGAGTTCACAATAGTGACCATAGTGGAGAGATTGGTACAAGACAAACATTTTCCCCGAGTTCACAGTAGTGGTTGGAGGGAAAATGGTCCAGGACAATCACTCTTCTACGATGTATGTTCGTATTAGAAGAATGGTCCTTGTAGCCCATGGGGTGGCTTTCAACACCTGGGAGGACTAGCATTCTTCTAGGATGCAGGTCTAGATTAGAAAAACGATCCTTGTATCCCATTGTGGGGATTTCAACATCTGTTGGGACAACCGTTCTTCTAAGACGTATGTCTGGAATAAAAGAATGGTCCTTGTATCACTTTGATGAGTAATGACTTATTCAACATCATACATGATTACTCAAATGGAATATGGATTCGAGAGATGATGCATTTGATGCTATCAGATGATACTGATAGTGGTGATGTTGCTCATGAGTTGATCTACGTGATCATGAGATAACCTGTGTAGTTATGATGATGCTACTGGTTGAATGGTCTGTTGGTGCTCAAGACCATTTCCTTTAATACCTCCATCACTAGGAGGGAGTTTTGATATTATGGTAGCTGCGAGAGGTATTAATCTCCATGTATAACCTCTGACCATATTAGAATGTTCTAGAAGCTAGAGAAACCCTAAACAAATGTATAGAAACCCTATAAGACATGCCGACTCATTAAAAGAATTAATATTTAAGTATTGGCCTCTAACAGAAGAAGTCGTCCTGGACATGAGACAAAGAGCACTATAAATAGAGGGAGCTTGAGCTCATTTGGTCATTCACACTCTCACATCTCACACAAGACAAGTGGTGCTAAGTTTGGAGAAGGAGTGCAGTTGCAACTACTGCAACTGGGATTTTGGTCTTGGTTTTTGGTTTATGGATTTTCTGTTTGGTGCACTATTCTTGGAGAAAGAGAGATATGTTATCTTTTGGTTATCTGTTGGGTCTGGCACTGCTTCTGTAATTATTCTATCTGTCAATGTTATAATGCTCAGGGGTGGCTGTGTGCATATGGTTGGGTGACAATATTGAGATATTGTCTATGGAAAAACAAGCACATCTCTTTTATTTTAATAGAGCGCTCCATGTACCCTAGCAACTTATTTCATGCAGATCTCTGCAACATTTTTTTCCTTATGTGTAGTCTTAACTGGAATGAAATGTGCAACTTTAGTCAATTTATCCACCACTACCATGATGGAAAAATGTTGCTTCACTGTTCCAGGTAGCTTAGTAATGAAATCAACTGTAACTGCCTATCACTTCCATTCCATAATGAGAAATGGTTGTAACAATCCAACTGGATTTCTATGTTCTGTCTTCACCTTCTGGCACTCTAGGCACATGGGTATGTAATTAGCCACTTCTTTCTTCATTCCTAGCCAAAAGTAAAGGCTCCTTACAATTGAAATTGTTTTCTGATATCCTGGGTGCCCAACAAATGCACATTGTGCATTTCTCTGAGCACTATATTTTTCATCTCTCTGATTGGCACATATACCTTTGCTCTGTACATGAGGATTCCATCCTCTTGTAGCTCATAATATTTAAATTTATGTTGTAAATTGCCTTAATGTAATGTTTCTTTTATTTGCAAATAATGTTTATCTAAATTTGCTGCTTCAATAATTTTATCTTTCAAATCAGTCATGTACATGCTGATGGTTGCAATATGCATCTCATGCACTCTCCTGATGAGTGCATCGACCACTTGATTCTCTTTGCCTTTGATGTGTTTAATTTCAAGGTCACATTCACTAAGAAAGTCGAGCCATCTATTTTTCCTAGTATTTAATGTTGGTTGTCCAAACAAATGTTTCAAACCACAGTGGTCTGTCCTTAGCTCAAATATTCTCCCCATGAGGTATTGTCTCCACATTTTTATCACATGAAAAATGATTGCTAATTGTAATTGATGTGTAGCATAATTCCTCTCGTGCTCTTTTAATTGTCAGGACTCATAGCACACCACATGGTCCTTTTGAGTGAGGACTCCACTTAACCCTTCCTTGCATGCATCAATGCACACAACAAAAGTTTCATATCGAAATGCAATCTTTAATATTGAGGCACTTGTCAAAATGTCTTTCATTTGTTGAAATCTCTCTACACACTCGAAAGACCATTCAAATTTCACTCCCTTCTTTTGCAAGGAAGTGAATAGGCTTGCAATATTTGAGAATGCTTTTATGAATATTTGGTAATAAATGACAAGATCCATGAATGATCTGACCTCTGTCACGTTTCTTGGTGTTGGCCATCCTCTAATGGCCTCTATCTTCTTTAGATGACCTGCTATCCCATCGACTTAAATAATATGCTCCAAGTAGTGAATCTTCTTTTGATAAAAGATGCACTTAATTAACTTGGCATACAATTTGTGCTCTCTTAAAACTTTTAGTACCATTCTCAATTGTTTCTCATGTTCTTCTTCTATCTTTGAGTAGATGAGTGTATCACCCAGGAAGACAATCAAAAAATTGTCCAGGTATTCCCTGAGCACTCCATTCATCAGGCACATGAAAAACACTAAGGCATTTAATATCCCAAATGGCTCTACTGTAAATTCATAATGCTCGTATCTTATTCTAAACGTCGTCTTGTTGATATATTCTTCCTTTATCCTCACTTGGTGTTAAGCCGATCTCAAGTCAATCTTGGAAAATATTATTTCACCTTTCAGTTGATTGAACAAATCATTAATCCTTGGCAAAGGGTATTTGTTCTTTATGGAGACCTTATTCAACTGTTTGAAATCAATGTGAAACCTTAAGGTTCCAAATTTCTTCTTCACAAAAAGAACCGGGGCACCCCAACATGATACACTTGGATGTATATACCCCTACTTTAATAATTCTTTAAGCTACATCTACAACTCTTTCAATTTTGGTGTACCCGTTATGTAAGGCATCTTGGACACCGTGGAAACTCCTAGCACCAAATCAATAGAGAAATCAATATCTCTCTTTGGTGGAAGTCCCGAGATCCCCCCAAAGACATATTCAAAATACCTCGAGATTGTATGGTCTTCAATTCTTGCCATTTTATCTTTGGTTGCCTCTTCCATATGGGTTGCAAACATTTGTCATCCCTTCCTAAAACTATTCTTCAACTGGATGGCTGAAATTTCTCTAATAGCTATAACTCTTGGAATGCCTTGAACCTTGCCTTGTTGCCCCTCTTCATCAAGACACATGATTATATTGATGTAACAATCTAGGATAACATGGTGTTTTTCCAACCAATCCATGCCAATTAGAATATCATATGAACCCAATGGTATGATGTTCACATCTACCTTTGTGATGAGTCCATTCATGTCTATTGGACAATATTTAACCAACTCATTGATTTTCCTCTTAGCCACTGTGGCTAATTGAACTAACCAATATTTCTTATGCTTACTTCTTTGTAAGTGAAATATTTCAACAATGTTAGAGTTTATGTAACTACGTCTAGCTCCAGAATCAATTAAAATTGCTATGGGATGGTTATCAAACTTACCTTCCTTTTCAATCATGGGGGACCGATACTCTGCTTGCTTGTTGTCCAAGGATATATAAAACCTTGGCATGATTCCTCCCATGTCCTCAACAATTTAAACCTCCTGAATATTGTGGACAATCCTCATTCTTTCACCTTTATGAGGGAAATCCCTATAAAAGCGATCTCCCTCACATCCCCAACACTTCATAGGCTATTGTCTTGCCCTTTTCTCAATTGAATTTGCCATCCTGGGTTCATTTTGGCTTGACTTCCCATGTTGATTTGATTGGGATTTATTTATGAAAAAGGGTGGCTTAAAACCTTTTTGCCTTTGCTCCTTTATACCCTTCATCTTGTCATTCCAAGATTTTTGTAAGACTGGCCTTCCTCTGCTCTACTCATAAATATTCTTTTCTCTTCTTATGGCCTCCTCCAAAGTCTTGGGGTTATCATAGTGTATCTTGTCATTAAATAAGGAGGGTAACCCACTAAAAAATCTTAGGATTTTGATCTTCTCATCCTTTATGAAGCAAAAATACTTCAACAAATCAAAGAACCTCTTCCCATATTCATCCATTGTCATGATTTCCAACTTGAGTTCAAAGAACTCTTTCATCTTCCTTTCATAGTAATGCTTTGACAAATATTTATCTTGGAAATATCCTTTGAATTGCCTCCACGAGGCCTTCTTCTCATCAGGGTGTTTGGCTTACTTAAGCCGATCCCACCACATGGCTTCCTTTTCTTGCAAGTGGTAGGTTGCAATTTTGGTTTCTATCCTTGAGGGGTAATCATGCAACTAGAAATATTTCTTCATTTCTAACAGCCATGCCTCAACCTCTTCTCTTTTTTTATTCTTGCCATTAAAAGTTGGTGGCTTCAACTTGAGTTCACCTAGCAAGATGTCAGCCTCATGCATTCTCCTTTGCCTCCTGATAAGAGACACACTTGGGATTCTCCCCGACCCTGAACTTGCATGAGATCTCTCAGTGGATTACCTTGGAGAAGGATTGTGCCTACTCATGCTTCTTGACTGCCTGTCATTCCCATGATCATCCCTTCTACTATGTGATCCTGATGCTACCACTTTTCTGGCACTAGCTTCTTGCTTTGTGTCAAAGTCTTTATTATCTTTCCTCTAAAACATATTCAAACTTTGAAGTATCTCTTCCTGAACTTTCATCATCCTTTCACTATCTTCCCTATAGCTCTACACTTCTCTTTGTAGGATTCTCATAGTTATAGTCTCATGCTTGCCTCTTCTTCCATTAGACTTTGTCTGAGAATTTCCCATGTTGAGTTGTAGTCCTATGAATTCTTCCTCATAACCATAATACCTATGGGAATATTCCATGAATGTGGTTCTCATACAAGAACCAAACTTCCCTCTTGAACCTCTTAATTCCGCAATAAAAATAATTCTTTTTCTCTTTAGGCCACCAATCATGTTCATCTGAGTTGATTGTAACTTTTACTACTCAAATAAGTTTTCTGGGTGCGTAGGATGATTCTATTCTTTATTAGGTTTCCATTGACTACTCATTTCCTCAAATATGATCTTTGAGCATAAAGTTATGGTTTGCAGAAGTTTAAAACCATTTTCTCATTTTTATCCCTTACTACTATATGTGTCCTCTCTTCCATCTTGTACAATTTCAGGTATCCAGATTCCAAATTTGGTTCCATGGTTGTCTTCTAAAGTCTATAAGATTTCCATAGTCTACTTTTGCATCCCAAACTGACTTTGGAGCAAGGAGTTATGCTCTTTGGAAGTAAATCGGTGCTGAAAATATACCTTGTATTGTTTTAGCTGTAACTTCCTCATACAAGCTCTGTTTTGTGCTCATAATATCTCGTTGGAAAGCTCTCATTAATCTCTTTCATTTTAAGCAACAAATATTATGTGTACTAAAGGTACACATCATTCTCTCTATTTCGACTACTTGAAAATGTCGTTTAGGCCCTCAAAATGACTTCACAAATTGATGACCTCCAAATTTCTAAATATATTACTAGAAAATCGACTTATTTACAGCTGTAACAATCTGTTAACTCAACCCACACCCAATCTTGACAACCCGACTATCATGGTATTGGCATGTGTCTGTTGAACCATTGTCTATTATAGTTTAACGTGGGATAGAACCTGTCTTGCATTGTGTGGGAATCTTTGCTACCAACTTTTATAGGAGATTCAAGATGGGAGACAATATGAGTCCATAAATGGAGGTTTTTTGCTCCTTAGTCCAATGTTTGAACCCTCAAAAAACAAATCAATCACGTCATAAGAGATTTGTAAATCAACTAGAATCTATTCCTCACTTGGATCTCCCATCTCTGGAACTAAGAAGGAAACCCCTCATTTTGGTTGAACAATATTTGGTAGGAAAGTTTATAGGCCTCTTGTCTAGTGCAAAAGCTGTGGAAACATGGTTGTGTAACACCCTTGCTATAATCCCCAATTTGATTAATGCTTAATGTAGATATAATTTATGGTTGTGGCCAAATGATGTATATGCAAATTGTATTTATGATTTTTAATAACTGAAATGTGATGCTAGTTGTCGGGGGAGATGGATAGATATGGGGGCTGAGGTTTCCATGAGAGACGAGGGGTCTTGAAAGGGGGGTTTATTCATGAGTTTAATTCCCAAATATTTTTTTCCTTATTTTAATGTTTTGAGTGACCCTTCTTATTTTCCCTTGAGCGTGGAAGATCCCAATCACTGAATACATGTAAGAGGGTGGGTGTGAGAAGTCACATCCCATAGTTATTAGGAGCATGGGGATGAGGACAATCAATTTGGGGATGAGTGCTAGTAAAGAAAAACAACAAAAGGAGAGGAAATTTGTAACTCACAGTTTGTAGCCACGATTAATAAATCTTTAAAATCAACCGAATTGAAAATTGAAACCCTGCATTGGTAAAGATGGCAATTATTTACAACCTTATCCATATAACAAATTCTATGCATATTTTAGAAAACCTTTAGAATTTAAAAACAATTTTGTTTATATGAGGAGGTTATGGCATTTAATATCAACGATTGAAAGTGACTGTTCAAGAAGCATATCCGACATGTTGATACAATTGATTTTCAATTTCTCTCTTAGGATGACTATTGATACTTTCCTTGCCTAGCTAATACTCGTATCTCATCCAATAAAGGTGGCTATTTATCCAAATACAAACACATTGAGTTCTTCACTGAATATGTATTACTTCTTTTATTACTAATGTATCAGACACTATAGAAATTATATGATCACAATTAATTAGTGCAGTTTCAAGAACTAGGCATTGAATGATTTTGGATTGCTCCCACAATTTCTCCCTCCTCTTACTACTAGAAGAGCCATGAAATTGAGGTCATGCATCTTGAAATTGTGTTGTAGACTAACATGACTTGCAGAGGCTACATACCTATTACCAGTATGACTAGCAGTGACTGGACTTTTCCCCCCAGCATGACTTACAGAGGGTGAGTGTGTGCCCCCAACATAACTTGCAGAGGCTGGGTGCTGGTCTTCAACGTGACTTGCAAAGGTTGTCGACCTATCTCCAACGTGACTCACAGAGGTTGGTGATTTCTTCTTCCTATTCTTCCTCTTTCTATTTCATTTAGACTTCCGGTTACTAGTAACTGTACTTTCACCAGAGGTGGGAGAAGGAGGAGGAGAAGACTTTGCTAACAAAGAAACATCAACAGGGTGCTGATGACTTAAGGTGCTTAACTGAGAAGCGTCAAGAGCACTTAGGAAATTTGGAATGGTACCCAACCAAATCGGTAGTCCCACATTCAACCCAGGAATGTACAAAGTGGCCATCAAAGGGACACCAATGTTTCCAAAGAAGGGAAAAGAAAAAGAATCCCCTTGTGAAGGGGCTCCTTGGTTGGTATCACCAGGAACTTTAGCCATGAAGATATTATGCACAGGTTCTCCCTTTTCAGGATCGTTTAAGTTCGTAAAAGTTTCACACACTGACTTTGGAGAACTAGTGTTATCAAAACAACGCCTATAAAGAGGCGGCTCCACATTTCTAAGTGGAAGTCTGAAAAGTCCTCTCAATCGATGGAGTGGGCGGTCTACCACCCTAGGTCAGAGACCCAAATCCACAATTGACTAACTCACTATGGAAAACTAGGGAGCACAGAGCACACACTAAAAGTTCCTAAAGGCAAATCAAGCAAATGACTAACTAGTTGGAAGAACAGTTACACCAACCAACACTAGAGCAACTTACCGGTGCAAGTGCAACTCGAATACGGAAGCACCCTTCGGGTATACTCTGCAAAGCGTGGCCCAATGTCTTCCCTAGGTATTGCGGTATACCCCCGCGGTCACCTGTGTAAGTCCCTAAAATAAAGGCAACTAGGTTGCCATCTCGTGAACAATCACCAGGTGGGTACAATTGATAGTTGGGTGGACCGCAATGAGCAAGGTATCAAGCCCGAAACCTATCAAGGGCATCAAAAGAAAGTGTTTCGGAAGACAACTGAGGACCTCGAACAGATTCGAGACCCACGAAGCTCTGTGGAAAATGTGATCAATAGAATCCCAAGACAAGTCCTCTATATGCGTTCCCCACTACGCTTGGTCCGGCTTTGGAGGGGTTATCTCTGCTACCTTTCTGCACGCGACCTCATGTTTAGCCCCAGTGTTAGAGGGGGGTCCTGGATAATTTCCACGTTACT
>SNQJ01S0013251.1:14046-28524 GCA_010110895.2 Picea sitchensis | reverse complement strand
ACACAGATTTACGTGGTTCACCCAATGTGGGCTACGTCCACCAGAGAAATTGCCAGGTCCTTCCTTTATTATTATCCAGCAAATGAAGGGATACAACCTACAACAAAACCCGTTGTAACTTCCTCTTCTTTCTCTCATAGTCTTCTATCTCATAATACAATATTCACCATCATCCATAGCCATAATACATTTCCCTCATAAAAGAGGGTTGCCTTCTAGGGCAAAAAACCATAGCATAATCTCTACCGTTAGATCTGCGACTGCAAGATACCAGATATATAAAATATGCAGAACATAAATGAAATGCTAGAAATGACAGAATAACAGTAAAATATCCATCATAATCTTCACAATACACAGAAATGATATACGAAATAGCAACAGAAACAACACTTTGATTCAGATAGCAATGTTCACAGGCCTCTTCGAGGGGGAAACCTCCAGTCGAGCAACGCTCTGTTACAATAATCTCTAAGCTAGGGTTTTCATACCCTCGACCCTTATTTATACTAAATGTGTCTATTAAGAGAAGCATCTAGAGGAATATTCTTCTAGAAGCGGAAGCTTCTATTAGGTCTTCTTACATCCGCCTTATTCTATTTTATTGAAAGGTCTTATTAATATTGACCTTTATTACATCCGAATATATTGATCTACCTATGTGCGGGTTAGGACCTTAACAACGACCTTATAATGAACGGTCCAGATTTACAATGAAATTACAATATACTTTTACAAGGCAATTTTTACTTCGGGGGCTCGCTTTCCCCCAGACCCCCCAACCGGGGGGATAGCCCCCCCGGACCCCGCAGAGGGGGTACCCCCCCCTGCACTCCCCTGCGTGGAAGAGTGTACATACTTCTGGGGTGTAAATACTTCATGGGGTATAAACACGGCTGAAAGCAAGGACCTCTAAATGAGGAAGATAATCAGGCTCCACAACCAACAACGATTAGTAGATAGCTCAGCTAAACCCATGGATGAGTAGTTGGAGTTCCTATTTTTTCCTCATTGAATATTTTTTGTACCTTAAATGACCTTGTGTCATTCTTTGGTCTATAAATAACACTCTTTTAGTTTAGCTCGAGGTTCCTAAATATTTCTTTCCAAAGCGCTAAAACTTTATTGAATTTTTTACTCAACTCTTTCCGCCTTTCTCTCAAGAAATTAGGTTGCCTAGATATACTTTCTCCATTAACTCTTGCACAAAAAGAGTTACTCTCATTGTTAATCTCATGTATTTGGATTGGTTGTTTCCTTTCTTTACCTAAGTTGGTTTGGATCTAGGGTTCCCCACTATAGTTATCTTGGATCCTTTCAACACCTCCAAGGAGTATTACCAACATTCTAATTACATAGAAACAACCTCAAAGTTGAGGGGCAACATGATCTATCTATTGGTAATATTGTTTTATTATTTATTTGATATATCTAGAGTATTTTTCAACATGGAGAATCTTGGTACTTTGGCATATGGTAGGGGGCTCAACTCTAGTTGGTCTCAACAATTGTAACCAACTCTAATTTTCCCAAGTGTGTTTCTTCCTCTCTCTCCTCTTTACTTTGCTTTCATTTCATAATTCACTAGCTAGATCACATAACCTAAT
This sequence comes from Picea sitchensis, assembly GCA_010110895.2. Taxonomy (NCBI): domain Eukaryota; kingdom Viridiplantae; phylum Streptophyta; class Pinopsida; order Pinales; family Pinaceae; genus Picea; species Picea sitchensis. Next base: position 26,917 of record SNQJ01S0013251.1, on the reverse strand, counting down.
TAGGTGGTAGTTCTATTTACTTTCTTAGTTGCTATTTCATTTCCCTAGTTGTAAAAGGAACCTTGATACTTACCCAAAATTCACATTAAAAATAACCAACCTTATGTAAACATTAAACTCATATTTCAACAACTAACTTAGTAGTGTCCTTCCTTTCCTTCATTCTCCCTTTCCTCAAGCTCTTAATTGCTTCAATAATAGACTGGGAACATGAATCTCTTCCTCCTCTCTTTCATGGTGGGTAGGCCATTTGTGTAGTAGTACAATGATTCAGTTTCATTATTGCACTACAACATATCATGACCCCACCATGCATACGAGAAACATGTGGCAGTGAAAAAACTAGTTAGAGTGGTCCTATGGACAAGTTCCACATAATGAGGCAGTTTTATTTTGCATGGTATCCACAAAACAAGGACTTGTCCATGTGTATGACGTACAAAGTGCAGGTAGAAATTTCTCGGCTCGAAGGGCAGGATGAGCTACATTTAACCTCGACTATAACAAGTTTGTGCTTGTGATTTTTCAAAAAAAAATGAGAGAGTAAAATTGAAGGATATATATATATATATATATATATATAGAGAGAGAGAGAGAGAGAGAGAGAGAGAGAGAGAGAGAGAGAGAGAGAGAAGCATAATTATGTGTTTCACACCAATGTTACATGTTTTTGTAATATTATCAAATAGAAAATTATAAGGTTGCAGATTATCTTATTCCTTACAAGTAAATCAAATATAACTTGGATTAAATAAACTAGCTTAAATCCATCTTAGGAATAGATTTATTAAGTGCTAAGAGGGATTAAAAATAAATCGAGGTACAAGCCTATTGGTGCTTAGTATATTAGGGTTATTAAGACCAATTTAAGTTGGTTTATTTTATTATTATGGTTTTTTTTTTCTTTTTTCATTTATATAGAGTTCAATTTTTTTCAATTTAATTGATTAGCATTATGAACATACACCAAGAGTAACAAGGTGTTCTACAACCCAGTATGAGGGAGATGTTGTCACGTGATATTAGATTAGACAATCTTACATTAAAATAATAATAATAATAATTTTGGCGCAATTAAAAAAATTAAAGAACTACGTACCTACATGTTTAGATAACAACATATAAACAAAAGAGTAAGAGAGCCGTATAAGTTAATTTAATATTTGACTAAGCTCTCACATTATATATATGTATGTATGTATGAATGATATATACTCTATAAAAAGTCACATCTTATTAACAAAAGAACCTTATAAATTAATTTGGTATTTCAATTGTTTTATATATATATATATATATATATATATGATTTTTTTTTATTTTGCATTATATTATATTAAGTCCAACTACAACTCGAATCAAAATATAAAAGATACCACTATGCCACCATGATGACTGGCCAAAAAAACGTCAGAAAATAAAACATAACCTATATTATCTAAGGTCAAGAACTTTTCTCAAAAAGTTTTGTCACTACTTCCATACCCCGTAATAGCCTAAAAAAAACACATAGAAACGTTCAAATAGGTGATGCTAGTACATCTTTAAATAAAATCTTGGTCCCTCATGACCATCATTCCACATATGCAATGGCTCCAAGATGCTCAGATAGAGCCTTTTTATATAATAAGTCAGCCTCCTGATTTTCTTCTCTGTAAACATAGACAAATGTGATGACATAAAATTGTTTGATGAGTTCCCTTACATAGTTTTCCAACAATTTAGTGTAATTATCTCTCTATATATATATATGATTCAACCATACAAAAAGAAGATATAGTTTACTTGGTTAGAAAATTATAATATGTTAATACAAATCTGTTATATTTTCAAATAATATTTATATATTAAAATTAGAAAAAATATGAAAGTGAAAAATAAAATAAAAATATTCCATTACTCTAACATTATATATAATAATTTTAAATTTTTTTATAAACTAAATAAATGATAACGATTAAAACGTTGATTGGTGAATGCCTTAGTAATGAAAAACGTCATCCAAAATATAGTTTAAAAATAATAAAGAAGCATATGGAATTATAGTAGAACGGGAGGGAGAAAGAGATACCCACATATCACATGGGAATGCATGAAGCATGTGCTCTCTCAAATATATTACTCTCTCAAATATATTACATATTTTGGAATGACGCCCAATTCCAATTTCTCATTCCAGTAAAGAAACCAAATGTCATAATTTTTAAAATTTTATTTTTTTCTTTAATCGTAACAAAACTATAGATGTTTCACGCTCTTTATATACGATCCACAAATAAGAAATATAATTTACTTTACAAAAGCCACTAAGCTGTTGACTTTTCAAAGGTTTAAATAATTGGTGATTTATTTATTTATAGAAATGATCGAGGCTCCATAATCCTACGCTACTCCGATTTATAATTATCCATCCAAATAGTTTTATGTAATAAAAAATATACGGAATAAAAAAGAGAGTATGGGTGGCTACAATCGACTTGGTTAGGAAAGGTATCAATTTGTTTGTTTGTGAGCGAGGGGTTGCATGGCGGTATATCGAGATGAGACGGGGGGTGAGTTAAAAAGACGTGGGGGGTGTGTCCACTGTCTGTGTTCATTCCCCTTCCACCCGTTGGCGGGGCGGGGCGGTGTGGCGTGGGTGTGAAAATGGACGGAGGAGCGAATAGGTGCACTCGCTTTTGGTACCCCGTTTCGTGCAGCATCATGATGATGACCCTATTTTGTCGGTCTTCTGTCGGCATGTTGTCGGCCACTTGAAGAATATCTGGTTAAACATAAGAACAAGGATATGATCATGTATTGCTCCCATGCACGTGGAGCACCACGCAGCCATATGATCTGTTAATGTGACCCTCATCATTAGCGGTTAACGAGAATCAAGTCGCAGATTAGGGGTATTATTTATAATTGATTAATCATAATGCATGGGATGGGGATGTATGTATGTATGTATGGGGATGGAGATGGGTTACCTAGAGCCTAGAGGCTACTGACTTACATACTGCACTTTCACACTGCTGCCTGTCGCTGTCCACATCCACGTCGACGTCGCCGTCCATGTCCGGGAGAAAGCATGCATTCATGAAAGAGAGCAGCCATCACCTTCTCTCGTTAACTTAATCATTCATGCCGATGTTTCATGTTTCCCGCTTCCCAATAATTCTCGTGAGCATTTACTCCAACGTAAAACAATAAGAAAAGAAAAACGGGGAGAAATTATCGAACAGTGCAGGGTTCGAACTCGAAGCGGGTGAGCGGGGGGGGGACGGACGGGCCGGCAATGGTCTTCATCAATCCTGACACGTTGGGCATATGAGTTACCCTGCGTCGTGTCTGCAGTTACAGACTTGTCTCCAAGGACGCGGTAATCGAGTGCGAGCGATCCTTTTTTTCTCATTAAAAAAATGCACGCTTACCTTTGCTTCATATCCCTCCATGGGCATCTCCTGCTTTATATCTTCATAGCTTTTATCTTCATACGCTCGCTCCTCTTCTCCGCTTCAATCCGTTGTGCTTTTCCGTGACTTGCTCTTCTCTCGCCTCTGTCATATAGATAGCATGGGCTGCTCTTGGCGTATTCTTGGGTACCTGTCTAGACTGTAGAGAGGTTAATTTAATTTCATTTGATTTCATTGCGAGTAAGCTGAGCTGAGCTGAGTTGAGAGTATTAGGTATAGTTATTCCAATCCGTTCCAATGCAAAGGAAGAGGCCCCTAGAGATGGAGATGATGATGAAATCCAGAAGCTACCAGTATTCCCAGAGTTCCATGGCCGTTCCGCCTTCGATTTCGTTCCATCGCCTTCCTTTAGGTGAATGGATTAACCCTCAGTTTGTAATGGATCCTTCTGTTTCTCAGTTGCCCTCTGGGATTCCTTTCATCTATGACCATGGGATAGTTTCTCTCAATAACCAGCCGGAGTCTGTAAACTCGCCCCTCCAATGTTTACCTTGCCACCACCCTGCTGTATCCATGATTCCAAGGACCTATTCAGCGGCTGTAGATGAAGAACTTAAAGATCATGAAGAAGAAGAAGAAGAAGAACCCTTTCTAAGCTTGCGGCCACCTGGTCAGACAGAAGCAGCCATCAAGAATAATTCCACCAGCAGCAGCAGTCATCCCTCCTCCTACATAACAGATCAGGACGATTCCGATGACAATGTGACAGTAGCTCTACGAATTGGACTTCCAAACTCGGAGCTTCGAGAGTGCAGAAGCGAGGGTGCTGGAGAATATAATGATGCGGTTTCTATGAGTCCTGACGATGGGTGTTTTCAAACGGGAGAAAAATTGGCAGAGGGTCAGTACTGGATCCCTACGCCTGCACAGATTCTCGTCGGTCCTACGCAGTTTTCTTGCGCCGTCTGCGGCAAGACCTTCAACCGCTATAATAATATGCAGGTATTTTAACTTACATCCATATTGCTTTGCTAGTTTCTTTAAATCCTTTTGTTTGCTTTTGTCTGAGAGTGATCCGTTTTGATTCATGGAAATGCTGGTGGGTTTGTAAATTTGGAGTGCAGATGCATATGTGGGGACATGGGTCTCAATATAGGAAAGGCCCAGATTCGCTGCGAGGAACTAAGCCGTCGGCTATTCTGAGGCTCCCTTGCTATTGCTGTGCACCAGGTTGCAGAAATAACATACACCACCCGCGTTCGAAACCCCTGAAGGACTTCCGAACGCTTCAGACTCACTACAAGCGCAAGCACGGCATGAAGCCCTTCGCGTGCCGCAAATGCAGCAAGGCGTTTGCCGTTCGCGGAGACTGGCGCACCCACGAGAAAAACTGCGGGAAGCTCTGGTTCTGCACATGTGGCTCCGATTTCAAGCACAAGCGCTCTCTGAAAGACCATATTCGTGCCTTTGGAAATGGTCACGCACCTCACGGGGTCGAGACCTGTGAAGACGACGACGATACACCTTCAGAAGAGGTGGACGATGACTATTCGGGTGGTTCTCACTAACTAACCTGCACAAATATTGCAGGAATATTTCAAGTTCAACGTCCAAGGCTTTTGCATTAAAACGGAGAGGAACAAAGCAGTAAGCGTGTGTATGTAAAATTACTGCTGCTCTCCTCATTTCCTCTTCTGTAAGAGAGATGGAAAGCCATACAAACCTAGACTACATTACACTGTAACATTCCAAACATTTCATTTCTTCTGTAACTGCATTAATGGTCAGTAACTCTGTGTTTTATATTCTATTTTTGATTTGAATTCAAAGAAGTAGGCAAAGAGACATGCCGTGGCTTTTTGGCAATTCAAAAACTGTTCCTTTTGGCCTATGTGGTGTACCTGTATTTCCTTTTTCATACTGTACCTGTAAATATATATTTTGCCGATTTTGTTATCGTGATTCTGGTTTGGAACATGAGCCCTCTGCTCATTTATTAATTAAATACCAAAACAAAAGTGAGGCGGATATGGTACAGTTTGACCATCATAAATAATGCAGTAAAATGAATGAATGGGTATCGATGTAATGAGAGTTCAGCGGGTGGCCAGGGATGGCTCCTTGCGTGGCGCTGCCATCTCTTCCGCTGAACAGAACAGAACAAATGGAAACCATAGTTTGGCAGGGGGAGACTGATCCAACAATGAAATTTTGAAAAGCCTGCACAGCTCGTTGCGTGGCGCTGCCATCTCTCCTCTTTGACGACGTAGATGAAACCACAGTTTGGCAGGGAGACCGATCGAACAATGAAATTTTGAAAAGCCTGCACAGCTACAGTCCCATACCAACCGCATTTTCTAAAGCAATCATTTTGATTATCATGGTTATGCGACGTGATTCACTTCGGCTTTGAATTTGGACTATTTAAGTGTGAAACGAGTCCAATTTTAAGTCATTAAACAGTTGTTGCTTTTCAAAAGTAGGATAAGATTTAAGGTCATTTATCTCTTGTTTTTCTGGTTCTAATATTATTATCAAATAGAATTTTGATGTTCTGTATTTTATTTTTTACTTGGTAATTTTTCTAATTACTTTTGGTTAAAAATGTGATTAGAAATTTAGAAAATTGTAGATTTTAGTTGTGAATTTTAAAAAGTTAAATTTTTTTTATTTTTTTTTATCTAAACTGATTTTTAACCAATTAAAAATAAATTGTAATTATAGTTTTTATTTTTATAAATCAATTTTAATCAAATTTTAATATAAACTATATTTTGTCTCCGAGGTGTAGGATAGTTGGTGACGGAGTGTGTTGTTAAGCGATCCCTGGGTGATTTTGACAGCATTAACAAACAAAAAAAAATATAAACTATATTTTTATAAAACCTATATCATAAAGTAATATAGATTTTTATAGTTAATTATAATATATAAGCTTGAGAAGAGTCTGACAACCACAATGTATGTTTTCCAGAAAGCTCAAGCTCATACTTTTATCACAAAGATTATCCCCAGTTATATATATATTTTCAAGAATTATCCAAAACTGTATACTACCTCCGGTTATAATTTAACCTCTTATCTCTAATTTCATAAAACTAAATTATCATAATTAATAATATTTTGATATTATTTATATTTTAGAAAATATATATAATACATTATTTTTTTCAAATTTTTTTTGTCGGAAGAAAGACATTTGTTTTATGTTTAAAGTTCACAAATATACGATAGAAATTTCAATACTAACCATTAAAGATTTTTTTTTTTATGTAGAACTAACAAATTTGTTTTACGATTAAAGTTCATACATATAATTTAACCTCTTATCTCTAACTTCATAAAACAAAATTATCATAATTAATAATATTTTGATATTATTCATATTTTAGAAAATATATATAATACATTAATTTTTTTTTAAAAAAAATTGTCGGAAGTAAGACATTTGTTTTATGTTTAAAGCTCACAAATATACGATAGAAATTTCAATACTAACCATTAAAAGATTTTTTTTTTTATGTAGAACTAACAAATTTGTTTTACGCTTAAAGTTCAAACATATTTTATCGAAATTTCAAAACTAACATTTAAAACAAATTTGTGTTATACTTAAAGTATGCTTAAGATTCACAAATATTTAATAAAATTAGATGGACGCTTAAGGTTCAAATATTAATTTTATTTTATTTTATTCTTAAAGTTCACATATATTTATTAAATTAGATTAAAATTAGATGGACGTTTAAGGTTCAAATATTTTATAAATTAGATATGTTTTATTTATTTAATGAAAAGTGAAATCTTGACTCTCGGATGGGGTGTTACCGAGTACATTATGTTATCCGACAATTGGGAGGACACCAAGCCTCAATCCACTCAGCACCTTGCCACCACACACCACACTTTCGCCCTCCAATCTCAACATTTAACTCCTTGCATTCAATTTTTAGAGTTGCGTACCCTCATTACCATCCTTGCACTGCTCCAGTTATGGCGATGGCGCTCCAGGACGATGAGGAAGTTAATGTGATGGGTTGGCCTCCCAACCAGTCCCATCGCAACCTTTGGCTCCATGGGTTTTATCTCGCGTTTGTGGTCTCTTCCACTCATTTTCACACCTCGACCCTTACTCCTCGTAGTCTCAACTCCGGTTTTCTCCACCTCTTGTTCGTGTTCATCCCTCCTCTCATGGTTTTCTTCCCAATGCCAAGGCAAAGAGGAAAATCTATGTGGGGCGGCGTGGTATAATTCACGGGGGCGAGGCTCACGAGGGCGAGGTCGACATGCTTCTCAGAACTTGTCTCAGACTCCAGACCGTGCCTCCACTCCAGATCTCCCTCCCTTGTCCTCCTCGTGGGCATGCAGAGTGGAATGGTTTGACAGTATGGGAAATTCCCTTGGCTTCATACCTAAGCTCAGTCTAGAACCGTCACCCATTCACCAACCTCCCTCCCACCTACCCTCTCCATTCACTCTTCCTAGCCCGACCACCCCCCTCTCTTCTTCCTCCTCCCCTCTCCCTTCTTCTGCCTCCCCAGACTCTTATTTTGATGCTCCACCAGCTCTCTTACCTCCTCCTCCGCCCCTGCCCTGTTGTGCTTGGTGCGACAGGTTTATGAAACTATAAAATTCTCTGGACATCACCCAAAACTCGGTCTTAGAAGTCAAGCGCGACATGACGGAGCTGCTGAACTGGGATGATCATTAGGAGCGTCGTGAGGAGTGCTTGGAGACTCTTCTTTGCGCTCTCCTAAACACCACTCCGGACACAGGGACTCCAGCCAAGGACATTATGAAATATCCATAGAAGGAACATATGCCAGACCCAAGCTCATAATGAAATCGACGTTCACGGGTTTTCCTGGTTTTTTGATGTCTTTAGACGGTTTACTTTTTCTGGGTTCTAGCCCTGCGAGGCACCCTAGTTTCTAGGCTTAGCACAGTAATTTGTCACATGACATTTTTTCTCATGTTACTGTAATTGTGAACTGTTTGGACATATGTGAACTATATGGACATGTGGCAGCATTGGTTTCCCATCTAGGTGATGCTGCCATGGTCTCATTGTTTATCTCGCTAACTGTAATTTTTGGACTCTATAAGATTTTAATATCTATCTCTAACTTAAAAAGAAAAAAAAAAGTAAAACCTGACTTTTAAAACTTCAAGTTAACTATCTAAATTTATTTTTATATTAATATATATATTAAATCAATTTAAGTCAGTGAGTTAAATATATTAAATCAATTTAAGTTAGTGAGTCAAATATATTAAATCAATTTAAAACAAATTTGTTTTATGATTAAAGTTCACAAATATTTAATAAAATTAGATAGACGCTTAAGCTTCAAATATTTTATAAATTAGATATGTTTTATTTATTTAATGAAAAGTGAAACCTTGACCTTAAAACTTTAACCATCTAAATTTATATTTATATTAATATATATATTAAATCAGTTTAAGTCGGTGAGTTAAATTTGTATCGATTTTAATATATTAAATAAATTGTTCATGTTATGTATAAGTTTAATTATGAATAAAAAAAAATTATACTAAGATCGAATTGGTCTATCAGATCTTAAGAGGGTAAGTGATTACTTGTGATTCTTTAAAATTTTGTTTTTGTGCTCGAAAAACATTAAGAGAAGATTTCCAAGATCACCGTAGTTTTGTTGAGTTAAGAGGTTATGAAGCTTGGTAGTGTGACAAATATTTTGAAAATGAGATCTAATCTGGGTATGGGCTAGACATTCTAAGAGAAAGTGTTTTTCATCTTCAACCTTCTTAATATCACAAAGGTGACACACTCTTTCATCCCATGGCGTTTTAGGAATTGACCAATTCTCAGTTTCACTATGGAGCTCGTGAGAATTTGATCTTATCTTAGCAATGCTTATTTTTTTCTTTACACTTGTCAAAACATATAGATAATTTTGATCTTCTAGATTAAGGTTGATTTTAGGAAGCCTCTTGTCTTCCATGTTGTTTAAATTTTTCTTGTATCTAGTCATAGTTGTGCTCTCAATGGGGGAGAGGCTTGTTTCTAAAAGGAGAATGGGATATGGCGTATTTCCTTTAATTTTGAGATTATATGTTATAAAATTATTTTGTATTTTCTCTATATTTCTCCAGGATTCACGAGAGATACTACAACCCCAGACTTCACATCCATAAAGAATAACATGTGTAACAAGAGTCTCAAAGAGGAGTTTCTTCTTATCCCAACTCCAAAGATCGATTGTTTTATAATCATTTTCAAGCCCATAATAAGCTTTCCATCCCCTAATAATCCTTTTCTCAATGTTATAATTCCAGTTGAGTTTGTGGTGAATATCAATTCCAAGATATTTGATGAAGTCACTTCCTCCAAGTTGTTGTTGTCATAAACGAAGGTATCATAAGTGATCTTATTGGATTTAATAATCATGACCTTAATATTATCAATATTAACAGACCCATATTGGAGCAAAAATCCTTGAGGATTCTTAGTTGGTTTTCAAGATCATGGGGACTCCTTTCCTTAAGAACGATATCATTGACATCAAGAAGAAGATTGATGACTATACCGGTGAGGGTAGTGCCGATGCAACCTGCTTTTTCCAAGAAATATTCTAACTTGTCAATGTATATGCCAAAAAGGGTAGGGGACAAGGGACAACCTTGTTTGATTCCAATATTGCAGTTAATCTATTTTGACCAACCCTCAATGTTTTTAAACTTAGCAATAACATTCTCATACATCCTTATTGTAGCATCCCTCAACTCGAGAGGAAATTTTATCTCTTCCAACCTATTCCAAAGGTTTTTCCTAGAAATCATGTCAAAAGATTTTCTAAATTCAACAAAACAACAAAAAAGATTGGTTTTAGTATTGTGAAACTCCTCTGCAATGATCCTAAAGGTAACAAGATGGTCCAAAGTTGAATGATATCTCCTAAACCCGACCTGGCCTTTAGTTCTTTTACCATGAATTTCTAGCTAGAGGATAATCTTTTTTTCCAAAATAATTCCATAAAGCTTGGCTAAAATCGGGCTAATCATAATGGTCCTATAATTAGAGGGAATGTTTCTATCCCCATTTTTAAAAATAGGAACAATGAGGATTTGCGTCCAGGGTTTAGAAAAGCTCTGCTTGATTGGTAAATTGAAGAGCTTGTGTATGTGAGGGATAAGGATAGGCCCTCTGATTTTAAAAATTTAAGCTTAGTAGCCTTCAATGTCCTTAGCTTTCCCATTTGCAAGTCGATTAACCTCGAAATCTATGTCATCTAAAGAAAAAACTTCATCCTCTGTAGCGACAATAGGAATGGTGTCCATGGCATTATGGAACTTGTAAATACTTTTAAGGTAGGAATTACAGTCCCTTAAGGGAATCATATTATTTTCTTTAGTATTGTGCTTAAGAATTTGGCTCCAGAACTTCTTAGGATCCAACTTAGATAGTTGTGAAAGTTTCTCTTGCCTTTTATTATATAGTACCTTATTTTCCCCTTTTAATTAGGGATTTGTACGTATTGATCTTATCTAGTTTTAAGGACTCATTAGAAGCATCCCTAATGGATTTCCTAGAAATTTTACATTATTTATCATACCAAGGTTTGGTCATTCTATTATTCTTTTTATAGGACACCTCAAAAGAGAACTTGTTAATAGCAGTGGAAAGGTGTTAAGAACCAAATATCAAAATAGAATAAAAAAAACCTCAGAATAAGTACTCAACGCCTTGAAAAAGAGATAATTTCAGATAATAAGCCTCTTCAAGGGGGAAACCTCCTTATACACCACATATATTTCCAAATACAAGATGATTCCAAATGAAAATGTTTCCTTTGTATATATAGGAGACTAGGAGGTACAATTACAACTAATGGACCCAAGACAAAATAAATAAAATAACATTACTAATGTAATATGCCCCAATTAAGGGTTAATGTGCCACTATTTAGGGATTAACATTCCCCTCCCCTTTAGAAAAGTGTTTTCTGCAACACTTGAGTAATTCTGGATGCTTCTGTATAAAAGACTCGTCTTCCCGAGTGGAATCTTCAATAGGTAGCTTCCTCCACTTAATGATATACTGTGAAATGGATCTATTCCTCAGTTGGCGAACTCTTGTGTCAGTGATAGCTTCAGGACCCAATATGATTTTTCCTTCCTCGTCAATTTATGGCAATATAGTTTGAACTATGATCTTGTCACCCATAACCTTCTTTAAGCATGAAACATGGAAAACTGGGTGTACTCGTGAAGATGCAAAAAATTCCAATTTGTATGTCATAGTACCAGTCTTTTGCAACACCTTATAAGGGCCATAGTATTTTGGTGATAATTTATTATCCTTCTTAGATTTCTTGAGGGACATATGTTTGTATGGTTGTAGTCTTAAAAATACCCAATCCCCTACTTCAAAACTTCTTTCGCTACAATATTGATCTTCTTGTTGTTTCATGTGATTTTTGTGCCATGGCCAAGTTGTCCTTTAAGAGTTGGAGAACTTGTTGTTGATGCTCGATGCGATCTTCCACTACTTGAACCTTAGATTTTTATTTTAGATAAGAAGTGATGGAAAGTGGGTGGTATCCATAGAGTGCCATAAATGGTGTCATTTTTGTTGTGGTATGAAAGGAAGTGTTATACCACCATTCTGCCAAGGGTAACCATTTGAACCATTGTGTTTGTTTATCAGAGACAAAGCAATGAAGGTAGCCTTCCATAAATTTGTCGTTTGTCCATCAGATTGAGGATGATAAGATGATCCGTGAGCCAATTGAGTACCCAAACAAGAAAATAATTATTTCCAAAAATGTCCAGTGAAGATGGGATCTCTGTCACTTACAATAATCTTTGGGCTCCCATGTATCTTTTGAACTATCTCCATGAATGCGGTGGCAACTGTATTGGATTTGAAAGGATGAGAGAGTGCACAAAAGTGTGCGTACTTGGTCAGTCTATCAAAAATCACCATGATGACACTCTTTCCTTCAGACTTCGGTAACCCTGTGATGAAATCGATAGAAACCTCCTCCCAGTGCTGACTTGGGATGGCTAATGGTTGTAAAAGATTTGTGGTCTTAATTTTTTCCACCTTATTTTGTTGGCAAACCAAACGTTCTGCGAAAAACCTTTAAACATCATTTTTAAGGCCATCCCCAAAAAATTCCTTCTTGACCCTATGGTAGGTTTTCAAAAATATTGAGTGCCCTCTTATCAGAGAGGTGTGCAATTCCAAGAGTACCTTTTTTTGAGTTGGGAGTTCTTACATAAATATAAGCGATCTTTGTACCATAGTGAATCATTTTTCCATGTAAATGTATCCGATGCAATGGAATCATGTTGCAACCTTTGAATGAGAGTCCACACATTTTCGTCATTCTTCCATTCATCCCTTGCTTCTATTATCCAATTAGGTTGGATGATTGAGATAACACAGAGAAAGGCCTCAACATTTTGTTTCCATTTTTTGTAGA
>SNQJ01S0013250.1:81011-134483 GCA_010110895.2 Picea sitchensis | reverse complement strand
CAAGCAAAGGCTGAAATGAAGGGGAGGTCTAACCTAGCTGGCATCAGCTCATCATGAGATATTAATATCAGTTCAGAACAAGTTAGGAATCAGATCTTGATCTTGATCGTTATACTGAAATCATGGCGGCAACGATTTTAGTTGTTTGCTTGATCGTTCTAAATACAATGTTACCTTATACAGTAGCCCAACACACGCAGGTAGATTTCTACAGTAAGACGTGTCCCAAAGCAGAGCCTCTTGTCCGAAGCGTAGTGCAGAAATGGTTTATCAAGGATAAGTCCATCCCAGCGGGATTGCTACGTTTGCATTTTCACGACTGTTTCGTTCGGGTATCAACATTTTCCCCCCTTAGATTAAATTTGTCAGAATAAAAATAGAGTAATGAAATCCCACTTTTAACTGTAATGAAATCAATCACCATGTACAGGGCTGCGAGGCTTCTGTTCTGATCGATAGCACCGAAGATAACATTGCAGAGAAGGATGCTATACCCAACTTGACACTGAGAGGATTCGACCTGATAGACGAAATAAAAGCTTTGTTGGAGAAAAGCTGCAAAGGAATCGTCTCCTGTGCGGATGTTCTCGCATTAGCTACTCGTGATGCAGTTGCAATGGTAAGATATCAAGCTCAGACATCTTCCTAGGTGATTTTTTCGAGGATTTTAGCTGCAAAAACAATACTTACAACTGGAGATTGTAACTTCAGTCAGGGGGTCCTGATTACCCAGTACCAACTGGACGAAGGGATGGCGTAGTTTCGAGAATAGATGAAGTGAATGTTCCAGGTCCAACATTCTCCATTGACGCTGCACTAAATTCGTTCGAAACAGTTGGTTTAAACCTAACGGATTTAGCGACATTGCTTGGTAAGTAGATCTCCGCGCAAGCTCGGATCTTTATTCCTCAAATTTCAGGTTTTGCTAAAATGTCAACTAGCTGCATCGACTTGTTTCAGCGGCCAGTCCATGGATAGTTGGTCTTATTGTTTGTTTGTGAGAGCAGGAGCGCACACTATAGGTTTCGCTCACTGTGGATTCTTTAGCGACCGGGTTTACGATTTTGAGGATAGTGGTATGCCAGATCCAACCATGGATCCAACTCTTGTAACATCGCTGAAGAAAGTGTGTCCCCCTCCAGACCAAATCACAGATATACGAAAAGATCCAAAGGTTTTCCTCGACGGTACCCAGGGCAGCTCCTTCTCTTTCGACAATGGTTTTTACCATCAAATCCTTAACAACAAAGCGATCCTTCAGATTGATCAAGAACTCCTGTTTACGGATGTTACATCGGACCTCGCCGCAACATACGCCGGTGATGTAAACAAATTTCGACTTGCATTTAGTAACTCCATTACTACGATGGGAAATATCAATGTATTGACAGGCAAACAAGGAGAGATCCGAACAAATTGTAGGAAAATCAACAGCTAAGGGTCATGGATAGAGACAGAGACGAAAATCTCTATCTGATGGGAAATAGAAAATAAAATGTATACCGAGAATTTCAGAGCATAGATCTCTAAATTCCGCTGCTTGAAGTTATACACAGGATATGTCTGTGGAGGAAGTATTGAAACCCATGTAGATGGTTGATTATCGTTAGAGGCATAGCCAGTTCTAACAATCAGTTGTATTTTTTCTACTTTCTTGGAATTCTTTATTTAGGATACAGTGGAAGCCAACGCCATGGGGATATGAAGTTGCTCTTACAGAGTTCAGTTTTACTAACATGTCTATAATTTTACTATCATCTATGCTAATATTCAATTGGGTTATTAAAGTAGAATTAGAGTATCAATTGTCTCATCTGTCTAGTAATAGCCATGCTGGATCACAAGAATTAGAGTAGAATGGAAAAATCCGATTTTACACGGACTCTATAAATTCCACTAAATTGCAGATGGACTTACTCCATCATATGGATTTTTAGTGCAGAGTAAAATTCAAGCCCGGCTTGAACCAAGCTCTGCTCTGTAAATCAGTATTTCTGTGCAACTCTGAGTGCACAGCAGGCTTGAATTAATTCACATGCATTGCTTAAAAGTCAATTCAACTATTCCAGTGTTCACCGAACATCATCAAATTCTCAATTTTTTTTTCTCTCGGAAACAATACAAACACATCATCAAATTCTCAATTCTTTTTTCTCCAGATAGATCATTCCCCTTTCTCAATTCTAGGCATATTTATCTATCACACCCTTTCAAGTTTAGATCATTCCCCTTTCTCAATTCTATGCATATTTATCTATCACACCCTTTCAAGTTTAGATCATTCCCCTTTCTCAATTCTAGACATATTTATCTATTACACCCTTTCAAATTCTTGTTGTTGTTTCTATCAACATTGATTTCAATGTAACAATATTTCAATTCTCAAATATTTTAAATGTGCCCCATAGGTCTCTTTCCCATGGCTGAGGTTTAATATCTATGAGGCATATCATTTGTAGAATTAATATTAGTAGCAACATTTTTTTATCCTTGGGCAAGATTTAAGGGAATGCAACATGATTGTTGTTATCCTCATACATTATGGATTATATTTTCATTATGAAAATTATACTTTAACATCCACTTTGTCATGTAGTTTTGCATGGTTTGGGAGAGGGAACCTGCTTAATATCCTAAAAAACAATAATTTACTTGGGAGTCATGACAAATAATGTCCTTTAGCTCTATGCTTGTATGTATGTTAGGAAGTTCCAAATCATAGACATTTTAGCCTAAATAATAAGCAATGGATGCAATTTTGGTATATATTCATGTTCCTAGAGGCCTATATTGCAAGTAGGTTATTTTCATGTTTCTTATTGTGTTTTGATAGAATTGTCACACTTCAACAAAGCCCTCAAGGTTTACTACGATTTCTTATTTTCTAACGAGATTTACAATGAACATACCAAGTGTGCTTGGGAGCTTAAAGGATGTTCACTCCCTTGGTTAAACATGATTGTGATATGCTCAAGATATGAATCCAAGATGTAGTCATCAAACATAATATGAATACACATAACACATCCTCTCTTATATGGATGCCCACAAAAATGTTTGATTCTCACATTGTGAGTGAATCTTTATATTGTCCATTTTAACACTTTGAGATTTCTTTGAAGAAAATTGTAATGGAGTTTCTATGAAATTTGTTTATTTTTAATGTACATATAATCCACCATAAGGTTACATTTGAAAATATAAAGTATTGTTTTATTATTTTCTTTGAAATTACAATTCATTTTTTTTTGTTGGTTAATTTTTAACATTTAAAAAAAATCAATGGGTAATATTTGTTTTTTATGAAGTGTATACCTAATTTATTCTTGTAAATTGTTGTACAACTACTTTTTCAAATTTTCATTATGGAAGAGTCCTATCAATATATACCCTTCAACTTGAAATTGAGAGTAGACCTTCAAATTTGATCATTAGTTGAAATTGAGAGTAGACCTTCAAATTTGATCATTAGTTCTGAGATCTTTTTTTTACCAAACAAAATGTTGGTCTACTTCCTCTTCTTAGTCTCACTCATCTTCTTTCACTTCTTCATGGGTTACAAGCTTGCTGCCTTATTCTTCTTCTTTCCCTGGAAGTTCCAAGATCATTCCCTTCAATGGAGGTTCTATCCTACCTTATTTTTTCTTGAATAACTTTCCTCCTTTCGAGATCTCTTCTCTCCTCTCTGGTTACTCTCTCTTTTTTCTCTCCTCTCCATCTCTTTTCTCTTTTCGTCCTTGAAATAATGAGTCCCACTTCTTGGTCCTTGTGCTTTGCAATGACTCCTTTGTATTGGATTCTATTTCTTCATGTATCATCATTGAATTGTGTTGTTATACTGATGACACAAAGTTCTCTCATTGTTTTTCTTGTTTTCCTTATTGGATAAATAAGTCCTTCAACTAATCATAGATATTTTGAACACATGAGATTTCTGCCTCATTCTTAATACTTTTTTGCTTGAACACCAATTTATGACTTTTTTCTTCCTCTTTTTTAAGGGCTACAACCGTTAGGGTTGCAAGTCTCATCATGGTTGTAGTTTCCCCATCTACTATTTTCCGTATTTTTTCCATATCATCACTTGTATGAACAACATAAGCCTCCACAAGATCACTTTCCTCTATGAGTTTTTCTCCCTCTTGTGCTACAGTGCAAGGAAAACTTTAAGGAATGCAATAGTATATCTAAGTATAGTATTTTGAGTGAATATTTTAGTTTGATGAATCATACATTTATATAATATGGGAAAATATTCAATTAATAAAACATACAATTTACTATGTCCTTGTAAATTTTGGCCAATATTATCAATTTGAGAATATTTTATATAAAAAATAAGGGAAATGTTAAACAAAAAGATTGCACATTAGTGAATTTATTTTTTGAGAAAAATATAAAAAATAGCTAATTGGTGAAAATTCACCTCCAAAAAATGGCTTACTTTACACGTGTTTCTTCTATCTATTGTCAAACCACCACAAACATAAGGGAAATGAAAATTCATGTATGCACCTCTTCCATGGGGGCTCTCTCCATCAATGTGAAACTCAATGGAAAATTAAACTCGTCGGTCATCATCCCAAAATGCTCCATTTTCACTCTAGATGAAAATACTATGGATCATTCCTCATAGAAATATTTCTCTTTCCATCACTACTAGTGGATATTTTCTCACCAAAATCTATCTCCATGTCCAAGTGCTAGAGTCCTTATGCACTTTCCTTATTCTCTATCACTAAATCCTTCAACGTTGCAACTTTCATGGATACAAGTTCGATATCAACTATGACATACAATCTTATGGATTAATGCACCTCCATGCCAATCTCTACACTTCCTCTTGTGCTCATTTTCTTGGCATTTTTGCTCAACAATGCTATTCCCTCTTCTTCTTGAACCACTATTTCTTCAAGCCTCAATCCTGCATTATGTTGCATGCGCATAAGAAGGTGCCTTTTATTATCCTCTTCATCTTCTCCAATGATGTGACTATCTCCAATGGATTCCTTTTGCATAAATACTAGTACTCCAAGGCATGAGCACCCTTTCATTATGCCTCTTCTCCTTTCCCTTTGCCACAATTTCCATCATTGCCACCATGGCTACAATATGAGTGTTGCATCCTTCATTCTTGCTGCAATGCCCTCCACTCATTCATATTTGCTACTACTCTACCAATTGTCATGGTTTCATTGACACACTCTAATTCATCATGATCTCTAGCCTCAAGTGGATTTTCCTCATGTGCAACACTAGACATGTTTCGGGGTATGTGCAATCTAATGATGGTCTCTCATGATGCGTTAGTGGCAATGCAAACCTGGAAAAATAGCAATCTCTTAAGTTGTATGGATTATTCAAGGTACTTTTACGATGAATTTGAATATGGTGTAAGAATATTAAATGTAGGAAATTGAATTAGCTTTGTGAATATACAATTTTTATTCATAGACATTGTGAATAACTATGTCAAATTGATTTTTTCTAATAGTGGTATCTTATTTTTCCAACAAAATATAAGGTACATATGTTTTTGTTCATGCAAGTGTTGAGTACCTTAATGATGGAATTTTGTTCCAAAAAATTGTATACTTGTAAAGAACCCGTTTTTCTTGTGCCGTGTATTTTTTGGAAATTTTTAATATTAATTTTATATTTTGTGTAAATTATCACAGTCAACATTTGCCTAAAATTACAATGTCTTTTGTTCATGCAGGCTAAGAGGGTCGTAACATGATCATTTTTTTATTTTATATCATAGGTATCAGTCTCCTCTAGTGTTGCATATAACTCATTTTAAAAATGCTTAAGCTGAGAAAAAGTTATAGTAGAAATAAGAGAGGTATGTATTCTAGGATTTTGATATATGTGAAGAAAAAAATAGATTAAAAATAGTAAACAATATTATTATTTTTTTAAATTATATATTTTAAATATGCATAGCCGACTCTATCTACGTCTGTAGTTTCGTTAGCAACTGAATTATTTATCCTATAGAAAAATAACGTTAAAGAAAGAGATATAGCAGGGTATTCACAAAAAATGAGGTTTTTATCAATTTGCAAACCAAACCACTAAGTTTGTCATCCCGAACCTAAATCCAAGCCAACCAAGTCATCATGGACCTTATCAATTCCTCACAAAAAAATAGAATTCAAAAGAACGCGTGCATGTTCTTAGGAGAGCACACACTCTAGGAACACGAAAATGTTGTTATAAGTCATTCCCATCTCTATCTCTCTTTCTCTCTCCTCCCTTTCCTACTTCTACCCCCCCTCTCTATCTCCCTCTCACAGTCCCTCTCTACCTTCCATGTATGTCTCCCTCTCTCTCCCTCACACTCCTATACATGGTAAGACCTAGACATGGCAAGACTTAGACATCACAAGGCGTGGATAGAACTAGACCTAGACCTTACCTTGACATGCCTTAGACTCTCACACCCACTCCCTCTCTCCTCTCTCTCTCTCTCTCTCTCTCTCTACCCCTTTGTTCCTCCCTCCCTTCTCTCTTACACCCTTTCTCTCTCTCCTCATTTTTAGTCTCAGTCTCACTCTCTCTACCCCTCTTTCTCTCTCTATTCCCCCTCTTTGTATCCCTTTGTATCCCCCCTTCCTCTCACTCTCTCTCTACCCCCCCTTTCTGTGTCTCCCTCTCTGCTTCTCTTCCTCTAACTATACCTCTCTCTAGCCCCCTCTATGTCTCCCTCTTTATCCCACCTTCCTCTCACTCTCTGTCTCTACTCCCCTTTCTATCTCTCCCTCTCTACTTTCCTTCCACTCACGGTCCCTCTATACCCCCCCCCTCTCTATCTCCTTCTCCCTCTCTCACACACTCTATCTCTACCACTCCTCTTTGTCTTTCTCTCTCTCCCCCCTCCTCCCTATCTATCTCTACCCCTCCTCTTTGTCTTACTCTCTCCCCCTCTCATGCCCTCTCTCTCTCTCTCGCCCTCCTCCCTCTCTCTCTCCCCTACCCTCCCACTATCTCTCCTCTATATCTCCTATATCTACCCCTCTCTCCTACATTTACCTCTCTCTATACCCCCCTCTCTATCTTCCTCTCTCTCCCTCTCTCACTCTCAGATGCTCTCTCTACTACCCTTCTATGCCTTTCTCTCTCTCCTTCCCACACAGACTTTATATCCCCCCTCTATTTCATCCTCTCTCTCTCTCCCTCCCACACTCAAACACACTCAATGTCTACCTCCCCTCCTTATCTTCCTCTCTCTCCCTCCCACACTCTTGCACACACACTTTCCATCCCCCCTCTATGTCTTCCTTTCTCTCCATCCCAAATTCTAATGTACTCACTCTCTACCTCCCCTCTTTTTCTACCTTTCTCTACCTCCCCTCTTTGTTTACCTCTCTCTTTGTCCCACACTCTTTCATACACACTTTCTATCCCCCCTCTATTCTTCCTCTCTCTCCCTCCCACACTCTCGCACTTTAGCAAAAGTGGTACATTGCAAGGAAAGGCATGGTAAGGCAAAAAATGCCATTGAATTATACCTGGAAAGGCATGTCAATACCTATACCTAGACCTAGACTTAGACCATGACCTAGACCTATACCTTGCCTCGCCATGCCTCACACTCTCGCATCCACTCCCTCTCTATATATCCCCTTTTCGACTCTGTTACACATTATTTTGGGCACCCTGGTGATGTTTTACAAGCATGTGTTCAGGCTCTCAAAAGGATCTTTTGGATGAGAAAAGTAATTGGTTTCTCCCTCCACAGAACTTGTTTTTAGAAGGACGTCGCAAGCTAAGAGTAATACACAGTGAGGAAATGCTTGATTTCCATAGGCTACCCTTAATCTGGCCTGTGGAGTTTTCACGGGCTACTCTATAGACAGGGTGTGACGACATTTTAAGAGTAAGAAAAGGAATGAAGTTCACGAAGGTTATAGAAGGGAATCTTCTAGAATATGAGGTGACATTCATATGGTTGGGATCTTACTGGCTTCTCTATTTTGGTGGGATCATCTTGATCTCTTTAACCATCTCTCTTCCTCCTATATAATGATGGATCTCTCATGGAAAAGGTTAAGAAAAATCATTAAGCAAGCAAGAGAAAGTAAGGAATGATTAAGGTTGAACATGTTGTGAATTGTGTGAGGTAATATACATCAAATGCTTGAAGTCTTCATCTCATTGTATCAAGTTATTGTGGATCATCTTCATGCAAGCTTGGAGCAAGTGTGTGTGTCAAGATAAAGGGCCACCAAAAGGTAACTTAGCGACATCAAGGTTGTTTGGTTGTATCTTCCACTTTTGCTTAATATAATATAGTGGCATGTTTCTTTCCCACAATTTATCATTCCCATTTTATCGCATGACTCCTTGATCACAAGCATAGGTTTTCATTGAATATATTATTGTTCCTTTCACTTTGGTTGGTTTGTGTTTCATTGTAGGAGAAATACCACAAGAGCATCGGAGTGAAGCAGGGACAAAAATGACATAAGGAAGCGATACTCAAAGGTATGTCACTCATTATTTATTTGATAATAGATTCAATGATTAGAGCTTAGGGAAAGCGCCATGCCCTGGCTTGTTTTGTTTTAGATCTAGGTGGATCTAGGGAGATCAGTTTATGTCTACATCTATTTATATATCCAATAACAGACTATCTCCCTCTATCTATCTCCATCCATCTATTTCTCTCCCTCCTTCCTCCCTCCCGCCCCCCTCTTTCTCTCTTTCCCCCCCTCCTTCCCTCCTCTTGTCTCCATGTCTCTCTCCTCCTCCCTCTTCCCCTTTGTCCCTCTCTCCCCCTACACTCCCCTCTCTCTCTCTCTCTACACCTCTTTCTCTCTTTTTCATTCTACCTCCCTCTATATCTCTCTCCATCTCACTCTCGACCTCTCTTCTGTTATCCCTAGCTCTCTCCCTCCCTTCCCTTCTTTCTCTACCCCTCTCTCTTTCTAACCTATCCCTCAATCTCTCCATATCACTCTCAAGCTCTCTTTTACTCTTGTTGTCTCTTTCCCTTCCTCCCCTTATCTCCCTCACCCCCTCTCTCTATTTAATGTATTCATCTCCCCCCCTCACTCTATATCCCCCTCCATTTCTCACTCATTGTATTCCCCTCCATATCTTTCCTCTACTCTCTCCCCATTTATCTCTTTATATCTCTCTACCCCCCCTTCCCTCTATCTACCCCCTTCCTCTCACACTTAGTCTCACTCAGTCTCTACCCCCTTCTCCCTCCTCCCTCCCTCCCTCTCCCCCTCCCTCCCTCTCCCCCTCCCTTCCACTATCTCTCCGCTCTCTCCCTCATACATCTACCCCTCCCCACTATCTCTTCCCCCCTTCCTCTCACTCTCTCTCTACCCCATTTCTTTGTCTCCCTCTCCCTCCCTCTCACACACTCAAACAATCATTTTCCATCCCCATCTCTTTCTTTCTTTCCCCCCCTCTCACACTCATACATTCTCTCGCTAACCCCCCGTCCCTTTATCTCTCCCCCTCCCTCCCACTATCTCTCCTACATCTACCACCTCTTTCTCTCTCTACTTGTTGTCAGTCTCACTCTCACTCTCTCTTTCCCCCTATTTATCTCTCCCTCCTTTCCTCCTTCTCTTTTCCCTTAGTTATACCTCCCTCTCTTTGTTTCAATATAAAGGTGAGGCAGCTGTCACATCGAATAAAGGATATGTGCAACAGAGAAATGTAGCCTCGTATGTAAGGTGAGTGTTAATTTTTTCTTCTTCTTCCAATGGAGTACTTATACGAGTACTTATATGAACATGACCATGACCTAGACCCCCTTAGCTCCATATAAACATACACATAACCTATAATCATCCCTTAACCTCCTCCACACCCAATCCCTAAGTGCATTATGCCTATAACTCTTGTTTAATAATGATATTTTATGGATATGTCCATTCACCTACGGTTTAATAATGATTTCACATGGTTTAATTATTATTATGGTACATTCATTATTCTTTTTTATTTTAATATAAGCATAATATTTTAGTGGATTTGATATTCCTTATTCACAATCAGTGTTTGAATCCCTCTCTATATCCCCCCTTTTCAACTATCTCCCTCTCTCTCTCCATCCATCTATTTATCTCCCTCCTCCCTCTCTCTCTTTCCTTTCCCCCCTCCAAGTCTCCTCCTCTCTCCCCCCCTCCCTCTTCCCCTTTCCCTCCCTCCCACTATCTCTCCTATCTTTCTCTCCTACATCTACCACCTCTTTCTCTCTCTCCTTTTTATTAGTCTCACTCTCAATCTCTCTCCCACCTCTCTCTCTCTACCCCTCCCCTTCGTAGTCTTCCTCTCCCACCCTGTCACACTCTCAAAAAATCCATCTCCACCCCCTTCTCTCTTTACCTCTTGCATCTAACCCTCACTCTCTTACTCCTTGTATCCTCCTCCCTCTCTTTCCCCCACTCTTCCCACCTTACTCTTTTTTCTTATATCTAACCCCCTTCCCTCTTCCCCCCCAGGGTCCTCTCACTCTCTCTCTCTCTCTAGCCCCCATATCTATATCCTTGTCCCTCAGTCTCTCTCACTCTCTTTGTCTTCCCCTCTCCCCCTCTCACACTCTCTTTCTTCCTCTCTCTACAGCCCCCCTCCCTACATCGAAACAAAATAAATGGCCTTGACCTAGACATGTTAAGACCTAGACCTAGACATACACATAGAAAGACCTAGACATGGTAGTACCTAGACCATGACCTAGACCTATATGATTACCATTAAGTACACCATAACATATACCTAGACCATGACATAGAGATAGATCTACATTTATACCATGACCTAGAGATTGACATAGACCATGACCTAGAGCTTGATGTAGACCATGACCTATACCCCCCTATCTCTATATAAGCCTAGGCATAACCTATACTCAACCCTTAATCCTCTATACACTCAATCAAAGAGTTCACTATGTATATACCTCTTGTTAAAGGCCCCACAAACATTGCACCCACATCTTGGTGCTCTAACCATTACTCTATGCTTGAAAACACTTTCAATCCTAACCCCTTACGTCCTAGTTGTCCCCATACCCCTATACATATTCATTCATAAATATTTTTGGTCTATAATAAATTTTATATCCATTGCATTAAGAGCACACATACTCTCTTGTGACTTGATAGTTTTGTAGCTATTGCTTGTTTATGCCAGAAGGAATGAGTTCATGTTCCTAGCACTTGCACATGCTTTAGTAACGCATGCGTGTTCCTACTGGGAATTTTGTGGTGCCAAGCACACTCCACTACCTCATCTATCTCAACCCCAACAAAGAATTCCTGATATCTCCACACACAAATAGAACACACACACATGTTTTTCTTATTTTAGTTTTGTTGTTTGATTCATAGACAATTTTGTGCTATTACAAGACCATTGTGGGAAAAGTTGGGAGACAAATTAGTCCAAGTGGAATTGGAATTATTGTTTGTCTTCTTGGAATTGGAAGACAATTTTTTCCAATTGGAATTTTTGTTTTTGTCTTATTGTGTTTTCTTAGAATTGGAAGACAAATTTGTCCAATTGGAATTGTTGTTTTTGTCTTCTTATGTCTTCTTAGAATTGGATGAAAAACTTGTCGAATTGGAATTGTTAGTTGTGTAATACCAAGAAACATTTATCCAATTGGAATTGGAATTCTTAGTTGTCTTCTTGTGTAATACCAAGACAAATTCTTCCAATTGGAATTGGAATTATTAGTTGTGTGTTCTTTTGTAATACGAAGAAAAAAATGTCCACTTGGAATTGGAATTGTCAGTTGTGTATTATTTTGTAATACACAGACAAATTTGTGTTGGGGTGTTTGGAAGACAATTGTTTTCTTTAAACATGGGGAACCAATGGATTCGAGAAAGAAAGTACTCAAGAAAAGATAAATTAATCGAAAAGGTAGAAGAAGAAAGAGGAAAGGCAAAGTTATGTATGTCAAAGCATAAACTTTCAGAAGAGGGAAATCCAATTTCTAATGGAATAGATGTTGTTGTTTCTATTCCATCACCACAAGAAAAGTTCAATATTTTAGTAGAGACCAATCCATCTAGTATCTTATCAAGATAAATTGTTGTGGATGACCAAATGATGGAGGATTTTCTTCAAGATGATTATACAATGGATGAAATTAGAGAGACAATTGGTGTACAACATTGTGGTAAAGAAGTTCATGTGGTGTAAACTCTTGTTGGACAATCGAATTTTATAGAAACTAGTCAATCCCATGTCCACTCTCCTCCCAGATTTGATACACCAATGATTTAAGGGGAAAGAACTATAACATTTTTAACTCTACATCATGGAGGTCAAGAGTGTCAGAATAACAGTTCATCGTCTCTACGTAGATTGAGCATTGTGCGGCGAAGAACTCCTAAACACATTCAAGTCGATGAAATTGGTCTAGCATAACTTGAAGGTAAGTTACCTAACCAAATTATTCATTATCATTGTTATAAAATCATTAAAGAATATTTTGAACCAAAATTTGATGCTCCTAAATGTCAATTATTTTTGTCTTTGTGAAAATCTAGAAGTTTGACTGTTGTTAGGAGAATTTTAGGCATTAAAACAATCAAAATTTTAGAAACAAGTCATCATATTGTTAGAAACCTTCTAAATTCTTTTCAAAGAATTGGTAATAAATATCGTTCTAAATACTGCAATGAATCCTGACGTGTCTTGTCACAATCAATTGTTAGCAAGATCACAAGAAAACATCATTTGCTACAAAAAACCTCACACCTCATGAAATGCAATGACAAAACACTTAGAAAGTATTCTCATAGATGAGATAGCCTTGAAACAAGTGGCCCAACATATTTGTGGACCTTCACTGGTAGGCTATCTCTTTCTGACATGAAGTCAATTAGAGCATTTAAAAGACTAGTACAATATTTCTTGCATGAGAAAACTAGGCCTTCTTCCAACCAAAAAGATGTACTAAAATTGAGAAGGGGATCTAGGGACCATGAAACCCATATTAAACTCTTTCTTGACATTACATAAACAAAATTGTATGAGAGATTTAGGACAATACATATTGCACTTAACTTGGGCCAAAGATCTTTCTATAAATGAAAGCCTTGGTATGTTTGAATAAACACAATTCGTAACACATGTTGTTGTAGATATCACAGAGTATGGTTATTACTATGAAACACACACACACACACACACTCACACACACACATCTTGTTTTGCATAACACCCTTTTGCGAGAATGCTCAGTGATATTTCCATTTTCCTCATCTAGAAACGTTATCCACATCATATTGTGTACAAGACCAGAGGGTTCTACATTTTATCAAAAAACTTGCTTAGATGAGACATGCCCCAAGTGCGGTGGAATGAAATTACTGAGCAAATGCATCCATGTAAGTGATGAGTATGAGTTGCGGAGGAAGGAGTTTTCCTTGCAAAGATATTGATGGAGGAAAGGAAAGAAAAAATATACATTTGGTGACTTCTCAGGTACGAGTATGTGACTTCATCAAGGACTTCATCGAAAAGACACAACATTATGTTCAACATGTCTGTGTGGATCAATGGCAGGATGAGAATTTTAGAATATGCAAAGATACATTTCTCATTGGTAAAATGTTATCAGTGGTTGATTTTGTAGAGAACTACACCCTTCAACTGCGAAATGATATTCAAATAAAATATTATCACTCAAAGCATGTCAACATAATGGTTCATATCACATACAAGAATGGGTCAGATACAAAAGAAGAAAACAAAGTTGTGTTGAAGGAGTGTCACTTCTACATAAGCGATGATCGGTGCCGTGACTTATCCTACGTACACCATTTCTTTCAATTGTTTTACAATCAATTTAAGGAGAAGAACATGCAGATGGATCAACATTGGATTTGGTTATATGGTTGTGCATGCTAGTTAAAAAATCCTCGTGTATTTCAATGGCTCTGTATGTTGCACAAAAAACTCAAGGTACCACACATTTGGAACTATTTTGATTTCAGGCACGGAAAAGGGGAGGATGATGGAGAATATGTATGCATAAAAAGAGCGTTACGTTGGCAAGAAATGAAGTTCACAACTATTTCCCTCATTCGAGATGTGAAATCCATTGTTGAATGGTGTTCTTCAATAATGGGAGAGGGAACAAGAGCCCGTGAAGACCAATCACACATGAAAGGAAATGTACATAATTATTTTTTGGAGTTTTTCGATGTAGATCGATCATAGTGCTATGAATGAAAAATAATCCAGGGCACTCATGGATTCCATCTAGTTAGAACATCAGACAATGCAATTGTTGAAATATGGACGAGAAAACTCTTTTTCTTCTGTGGTCCATGTAGTAGTAATGAATGGGATGATTGTGAATCGACAGACTAGGTTGATAGATGGAATTGTGTATCACTCCCCATTGGTCAATGTATAACTATGGAATTATCCCTATTGGAGGAGGAATAATCAAGTATTTCAATAGATTTTGATCATGTCTCAGATCTCATACTACCAGGTTTGTTGAAACCTTTTATTAAATTTTGAATAACTAACATCAATGTTTTATTCTTTGGTCATTTAGTGGACTCACATGTTATCAGTAATTTTTTTGTAGGGAACATATACACAGTGGTTTCCCTGAGAGATAGTGAATGGGGCACTGATTATTGGCTGACATGTTTCTTATAAGAAAACCAGACTCTCATGCGATCAATAATAGAATCTAAAGGCATTGAATTTATGATTGGGTCGATGGTTATTAAAGGAGAATATATAACACATGATGAAAGAACATAGGAGAAAGGTGGTTATGTATTTCAATATTATAAACCAATTCAAGTCATATACCACTTTACGAACTTGGTTGTAGGTACAAACCTCTAACTACAAACAATTCCATGTAAGAACTCATCAAAGATGCGCTACTTCTTTCCTTACTCTAAGTACGAGAAGTCAATGGAGACCATCAATATTAGAAGTGATCTCGATGGTGTACTTGAATCACCATAGGTATGTAAAAGGAATTATTGAACAAATATTTTAGATTTATGAATTATTGAAATTTTGGCTTCATTTTATGGTTGTTATGGTATTCTTGTCTTACCTCTACAAACAATGCCATGTAAGTACTCATCAAAGGTATGCTACTTCTTTCCTTACTCTAAGAATGAGAATTCAATGGAGACCATCAATATTAGAAGTGATCCCGATGGTGTACTTGAATCACCATAGGTATGTAAAAGGAATCATTGAACAAATATTTTAGATTTATTAATTATTGAAATTTTGGCTTCATTTTATGGTTGTTATGGTATTCTTGTCTTGCTTCATTGAAATTCCATGTCTTTCCTTGCCTTCACTTTACATGCCATGTCATTCCATTCCATTACTTACCTTTCCATGTATTTCCTTTCCATGCTATGCCTTGCCTTGCCCTCACTTGCATTGCCCTGCCTTGCCTTTCCTTGCCTTTCCATGCCATGTCATGCCTTTCCTTGACTTTCCAAGCCATGCCTTGGATTTCCTTTCCTTTCCATTCCATGCCTTTCCTTTCCATGCCCTTCCTTGTCTTCACATTCCATGCCATGACATGCCATGCCTTGTCTTTCCATCTTGTGCCTTGTATTTCCTTGCCATGACATGTAATGCCTTTCTTTTCCTTGACATGCATTTCCTTGTCATGCCTTTTCTTTCAATGCCATGTCATGCCATGCTTTTCCTTTCCATGCCTTGCCTTGCCTTCATGTGACATTCCATGCCATGCATTTCATTTCCTTTAGTTGTCATGCCATGCCATGTCATGCCTTGCCTTTCCATGCCATTTCATGCCTTGCCTTTCCTTGCCTCCACGTTCCATTTCATGCCTTACTGTGCCATGCTATGCCATGCCTTTCCATGAAATTCCATGCCATGCCTTGCCTTGTCATCCCATGCCTTGTATCACCTTTTCATGCGATGTCTTTCCATGTCATCCCATGCCATACTTTACCTTGCCTTTCCATGTCTTGCCTTGCCATACCTTGCCCTTCTATGCCTTCCCCTACCTTCACGTGTCATACCATGCCATGCCTTGTCATGACATTCCTTGCCTTGTCATGCCATTCCTTACCATGCCATGTCTTTCCTTTCCATGTCTTTACTTGAATTCACTTGCCATGCTCTGACTCCCTATATTATTGTTGAAGCTTCTTTAATTTCTAGTGGTTGTTGGTCTCTAATAATAGCTGGTTGAAGAGTAGTTTGATGATGTGTTGTTCCATGAATATTGATGAGGATTCCATCTTCTTCCTTGATAATGATGATAACAACCTTCTTGTCTTCCTTGAAAGGTTCACTGGTAATGAGGGTGTTGATATGGTTCCACTTTTGACAATTTTCTTCATTTTGCATGTGGATTTCCTCTATATTATTTTCAGAGACAATGAAACCCTCTATCTTCCTTGCTTTATCTTTGATTTTTATAGACTTGCAGATAATACCATCATATTTGGTATGTACATCCTCTATATGGAGTTTAAGTTATTCAAGTATCCTCTGGTCACCTTCTTGAATGTTGTCTTATTTCTCCTTTTGAAGCTGCAATGTCACCCCATTTATCAAATTCTGAAATCCTTCTTCAATTCTGGATTACATTTTTTATTTTACCTCATCTGTATTTAGGGATTCTTCAACCTTATTGAAAATTTCCTCTTCAAGTCTTTTGGTAGATTATTCATCCAAGATCCTTCTTTCTTATTGATTTTGACAATTCTTCTTTTCTCCTTTAAATCTCTTGACCTCATCCAATAGTTTTTTATTATGGTTTCACAATCTACATATCTCTTCATCTTTCTTTTTGAAATATTCCCTTGACTCATCATTTTTCCACTTTGATTTACTATTCTTTTCTTTCTTTAATTTCTTAACCTCCATAATGAGTGACTCATTAAGGGATTGTATCTTGGAAAACTCATCTTTTTTCTTCTTTATCTCTTTCTTTGCTTCTTTTAACTCATCATGAATTTTATACATTTTTCGGTAAAATCATGAAGATGGGTGTCCATTTTTCTTGTTTTAGGAGAAAACGAATTATGTTTTCACAAGTTCTTGAACTTCCGGTAAACAAAAGTATTTTTTTTTATTTAGAATTTCACTTTACAGTAAAAACAAAACTTGTGAATAATTTTGTTAGTTTTCTATTGACTATTTTTCAAAAACTTTTTATTGAGATTTGATATGTCAACTTGACAATTGTTGACTGTATGTTCCTTAAAAATGAAGGGAATGATAATGACTTATGTTGTCCCCTAAAATTGTATCCATTATTAAAAAAAAAAATTGACAAACGAAATATACTGCAATAATCTACAGAGAGGAGTTATTTTTTGATGACTATAGTTTTGAATCTAACGTATGAATATTATAATTTCTAGAATTTTTTGAAATTGACCAATATGAAAACGTTACAGATTTTAAACACATGTTCCCCCCCATGTATCTATCTTAATTTTTACTTAAAAGTAAAATATAAAAATACCCTTTTTAAGAGAACAATTTAAGGATTTTGAATATAAATTTTCCATAATTCTCTACCGTGTATTAGAGATATTGAATTTTTCATTTCACTGAATCATAATATCACTTGAAAATATTATGCAGTGTTTTGTTTTTATAAAATTAAATAAAATTGGATAAAAACAATGAAAATGAAAACAAATTATATCCATTGAAAGTAGATTCAATTTTTAAAATGTTGGTATCAATTTTGAAACTAGATTTTGAGTATTTCTAGGAGTTTGCTACCTCCAAAGTTCAAGTAGGAGAGAATTCACAGTTTCCTGCAAATAGTCTCATTTGCAGGTTTTTTTCCAAAATATCCTTTCGGTCGAAAAGTATTTTGTTTATCTGAAACCGTTTTTTAAACTGAATCCATTAAAAATAAACGGATCCCTAACCTTTCGACCAAAAAGTAGTTTCTTGGAACGAAAGGTGGGTGAGAGAGTTCTGTCGAATGGAAAAAAAAATGAACATGTCATTTGGTTTTAGTTGGTGCAAAATATTATAAATACACTTTCGGTCGAACCATTTTAACACACTTCACTCACTCATTTCATATTTTTGCATATATGGAGCCCCTAAGAAAAAGTTTGGAGCATCGTTTTCGCTATTTGGACGATCTTTTTCGTTGTTTTGAACAAGGTTCTTGCTATTTTTTCAAATTTGTTGATGTTTTGAATGGATTTTTTTTTTAATCTTCTTAAAGTTCAAGTTTTTATTGGAGTAACAATTTATATATTGAAGGCTTTTTTGAACATTTTTTCAAGGTGAAGACTTGAACATTATTTTCAAGGAGAAGGCTTTCATAAGAAATTTCTTATTATGTCAAAGGGAATTTTTTTGAGAGTAAGTTTTTTTAAACATTTCCTATCATATTATTGATATTGTTTTGAATAATTTTTTTCACAATGAAGTTTTTTTGAAACTATGTTTTTCAAAGATCAAAAGTTTTTTAAACTTTTTTTTTTAAATCAAATTTTTATGCAAAATTTCTTTTAATTTTTTTTTTTTTATTGAACACTTTTTTCCAAATCATTTATAATATGATTATACAGTCCATTTTTTTTATTTCTTTTAGAGAAAAGGTTTTTGAGCTATAATATTTGAGGTTTGAAATTTTATTTTGTGTTATAAAATTTTGAATTTTTTAAAAACTTTTACAAATAACTATGCTCATGGGAAACATAAGTGGGTGCAATAGAAAATGTGATCCCACTTGAGATGAAACTTTCTATAACAAACACCTGAAAGGGATTTATTGGAGAAAAAAGAAAAAATGTGAAAATATTGAAGAAAGAAACGATAATGATGTAAATGTTGATTAAGGTTGGTTGTCATTGATGTCAACCCTTGAAGAAAGCCCCACAACACAAATGTTTGGGTAATGGACCCAATATTGTTTGATGTAACTATGACTCATTATTGTCTTGTCATAGTTGATAATAAGTAAATATGGATGAACTCCAAAGTGGTCCCCTTATGGTGAAATCCCTCACCGGAAGACGCTTTGCGGAGTAAGAGAACCCATGGTTAATTGTGGAATAATGAGATGAAGGACAATGAATTTGTCAGGTAAACTATCCTAGATGGATAGTTCTTGTCATTCTATTTCTGGTGGTATGTGGAACATCACATAACTTCTCACGGTTAGAGAGTTATCGCCATGAGAAGTTGGAGACCCTAGGTTTGGGTAATGGACCCAAGTTTGTTTGATGGACAATGTTATGAGTTATGATATATTTTCAGATAATAGTATTCTATATCGATAGTACATTTGATTCCATTTCTGGTGGTATGTGTAACGTCACATAACTCCTCACGGTTTGAGAGTTATGGCCTTACANAATAAATTTAATAGATAAATTAGAAGTGGGTTAACCCTAAATTAAGGAAAGTGGGGCCAAGTGACCTAGAAGATATTTTTAAGGAAGCTACTTGGAGAGTATAAATAAGAGGCAAGGCTCTCTCATTTTAAACACACTTGAGCATATTGAATATCTATAGGGGTCTGAGGTAACCAAGTATATCTAAGCCAAAATTCTGAGGGAAGGGGAAGAAAAGAAGGTCGAAATGCAAGGAAGGATAAATTCTTTTGAAGGTGTTTTCTAAGGTATGTTATTTACAGATCATCTCCCCATTTTCGCTATAACATTTTTTATATAATTATTCAGACCGTGAAATTACTATGGTATTGAGAAAACATATCCAAGTATCTATGGTGAAAAATTCAGCTTGTGGGTCATTGTATTTTTGGAGTTACACTCCGTGGAAAATAGGGTTTGTTGCTAGTCCTGAAATTAGTCAAAAACAAGTGTTTTGGGTAAAAACGCCATAACTTCTTCATAACAGATCCCAATTCAGTGAAAAAAAAATGTGTTGGTTAGGGTACACTCTGCAGTATTATTTGCAACAGTTTTAGACCAATTCAACAAATATTCCGTGCGGGGCACTTTCTACAAGGTTGCTCTCTAGAATAATCAAGAATTCAACAAGGTATGCCATTTTTTCTATAACTCCTTTTCTGAGAGGTTCCAAGTAGTGACACCTGAAGAAATTGCATAAAACACACTGAAGAACATTGTGTATCAGTTTCATATCTTTACACATTATAGGTACAAATTTATGATTACTTCAAGTTAGGGTTGTTGACTGATCCAAAACTAGGCATGTGAGACTAAAGAAAAGTTTGATGAAAATGCTAGTTTCTTGTTTTTAAAGTTAAGGAAGAATGTGATCATATACACTAGGTCTATTACAAATCTACAAATCATATTTGGATGATAAAATTGACGAGGGATTTTGGTTGAGGTACATGTTGAGTACATGGTTGAGATAAGTAGTTGATGAGTTGGCACATACACGAGGTGTATAGTTGATGATGTTGGTACATATTGATGAGTCATAGTTGATGAGTAGTTGACACATGATTGGTACATACTTGTTACATGGTTGGATGCACTTGTTTATGATACAAGTTGATTACAGGTTGTTTGGTACAGGTTGGTGCAGGGTTGATGCACTTGTTTATGGTACAGGTTGATTACAGGTTGATGTACATGTTGATGCATAGTTGATGCATGGTTCAGATTTATTGGTACAGGTTTAATTAATTACGAGGTTTATAGCGGTATATCTCCGCGGTGATAGTGTGACAATGGTTCCATCCATTCTACTTCTACTTAGGCGGTATATCTCACAGTGATAGTGTGACAATGGTTCCATCATTCTACTTCTACTTCAGGGTGGTTGGATGAGGCAAGGACATGTGGTTGTAGCCACCTTCCCGTTGTAGCCAGAGAACATAGAGGGTTGTAGCCTCCTTCTGGTTGTAGCCAAATAATTGGGGAGTTGAAGCTTCCCTCAGGTTGTAGCCTGAGAGACTAGGCGGTTGGAGCCTCCTTACAGTTGAAGCTGGAAAACAAAGGAAGTTGGTGTTTCCAATAAATGTAATTCTTCAAGACATATAAGAAAAAACATTCTGTGGTTTTCTCTCGATTTGGGTTTCCACGTCAAACACTGGTGTACTATGTATGTGTGTGTTTGTTCATTTGTTCATTGCTTATTTACTCTGCAGTTATTGGATGATAATGCTTCATTGATATAACACTTGGATTATATGGTTAAAAAAAATTAAATTGCTCTATTACTAATTCACCCCCCCTCTCAGTAATCCAACAATAAATAGAGATTTCCAACAAGAAGAAGTCCAACCAGGTACGCATACATATTGTCTATATTAAAAGTATAGAATTCAAATTTCAATTATTGTTTAATATAAATATTGATTGTAATTTAAATTTGATATTTTTCATAAAACAAAAACAGATTTCCCTCATAACGTCGATGAAGTTGTTGAAACCAAAATTGGATCATAAGTTGAATCACCTATAGGTATGTACATAAATTTAGATAATACAAGATGAACACTTGTATAGCTTAGTGAATTTATGTTTGGGGTTTTGTTTTTTAATATAAACTTTAAATTGAAATATGCAGGAGAATTTATCAGCATTGATGATGAAATATTAGAAAATATTGATACTGACAAATTTGGGAAGAAAGAAGATAAGTATTATATAAAATATCGTGTTAAGAATATGTATAATACTTTTTTCAAAGATGAATCAGTAGCAGTACAAGCTCAACTTTTACTCTATCTAATAAAGTCAAGAATGTTAAAAGAAGCTACATCATTATTGGGTATTCAAAATTCGACAAAAGATACAAAGGTGAAACAAAATGTCTTTGACAATATAGCTAGGTGAATGCTTATACTTAATTAGAAAAGAACATACATTTTATTATTAAATTATAAACTAGAAAACGTAACCTAAAGTCTAAGTCTAGAATCTCAGGGATGAATTTAAGGATGAAAATTTATTTTTAAATGTAGAAACCTTGGCGAATCTTACTAATCCTTCACATGCCAAGTATAAAATGTTTGGCGATATTTTGGAAAAAACCATGGAAAATTAGCCCATGAGCTAGATTTAGCCCCTAAAATCATCATTGGTCTAGATGTTTTGATAAAATAAAATTTATATATTGGGTTAAGGAAAGTTAGACTTAATAAACTCTAGTAAAGAGAGAATAAGAATCAATATTTGGGCATGTGCACAATGTGTGCATGAAAATAATATAAAGAAATTATTAATTAAAATAAAATAAATTCATGAGAGAATAGGATGTCAACATTGATTTAGTATCCTAAGTCAATATACCTCTAAATCCAGAGAAGAGTCTTAATCAAACTCAAACATAAATTTAGTTAGAGGGCACAATAAA
Source organism: Picea sitchensis (assembly GCA_010110895.2). Classification (NCBI taxonomy): domain Eukaryota; kingdom Viridiplantae; phylum Streptophyta; class Pinopsida; order Pinales; family Pinaceae; genus Picea; species Picea sitchensis. The sequence goes on along the minus strand of SNQJ01S0013250.1, from coordinate 112,193 downwards.
AGAGGAACTGGGGAACTAAGAGACATCTAGGAGGAAATATAGGAACTAATTGTTGGTGTGAGGGAAAATGCTTAATTATTTAAATTAAAGAGGGATTTAACATGTGCAACTTGAAGAGAGTGTGACATGTGTTGTGGGTGAATAATCTTTAATTCAATTTTTAAAAATTAGTTAATTTTGCATGAGATAACAAGTATCAAGAGAAATTTTCTTATAAAGTATTGGTACTTGATTTCAAGTACCAAGTATAAAGTATTGGTACTTGATTTCAAGTACCAAGTATCAAGGGAAATTGGGAAATTCATCTCATCCATTTCAAGTTATGGTACTTGATTTGTAAAAGTATTTGTTTCTTAACTAAGGACTAGATTGTATATTGAATAAGCATGAATGCTTGTTGAATTATGATTTACTATTTGGTTATTTTATGTATAAATTACCTTCTATAGACGAATGGACTATCTGTATGTTGTTGCAATGAATGTTAAAAGAACTCTTAAGATGTCAATTGTCCAATTTAAATTTCTTCGGAACCTTCAAGTAATAATTTCTATTGAAATTTTACATGTATTATGTACAGGAATATTCGAGATTCATGTTGAATAATTATCCTCCATCTCTATTATTATTTGGCCATTTTACTTCCATTTTTATTATTATACGTTGAATTATAATATAAATGTTGAATTTGATTATGCATGGAAGGTTGTGGAATGGTGATATAACATTCTGGTCTTTTATAAAAATAATCTTAGTGTTACGATAGAGATATCTTCCTATAAATTGAATGGTTATGTAATCCATGTGGGGACAGTCGAATCAGGTTTTATTTTAGCATTCCCAGGTAATTCTATGTGGAAACAAATGGTAACTAAATGAAACAATCTTCACTTCGATAACATCCAATATCGTTCATTAAATTAATTGAAACATAAGTGGTGTGCTCAAAATAGAAATCGACTCGGTAATTTATATATCGCAGTTAGGTTCTATGCATGCGTAACATCACTGTTCTATTTAATTGATGAACACTTGTTAACGCGTCGGTTGGATTGACAATCTTCAAGGGGTTGCATACCTTTAAGTTTGTTCTTGTTTTTATGAACTTGTCGAATTTCTTTGTTGATAAATTGGGGTCACTCAATTACACAATGGACTAGAATTATCACAACCACGCATGGATTAGTTCTCTTGTATATTTTCATCTCAACCCATTAATTTATCCTCTGCAAGGAGTTGCCTTTCAAGTGCTCTTATGCCTCTAATTTTGAGTGTACCTTAAAGGAACAGAACGACTTAAAAAACAAACATCTTGATGAGTGAATAAGAAGTGAAATTATTAATCGTTTTTCTTTAATCTTGATCGCCATTTTCTGGTGATTACCAGTTTCATGCGCGTTTGTTTTATTGGGAGGCCGACTATCTTTATTGGTTATCTACGTTACCGTTTAACCAAACTTAGACTTAGCTCTTATATAATTGATTGTTATTTATGATGTTTGAGTTAGTTCTTACGCATGTTTAAATTGGCGTTCCCTAATTTTAACCCTCTTACATAGAATTCGATTAGTGTGTATGAAGTGGGACCCAATGCCTTCTAGTTTTTGTAACAACAACCAAAGCATCATACAACAACAATTTTTTTTTTCTTTTTGGAAATAAAAATCACAATTAATCACATCATTGAAGTATCATACAATATATATTATTGAAACAATAATAACACAATATCATTCATTTGTGACATAAAGAAGACACATTATTGTCATGAATAACGATAAACATATTGACGCATTAACAAAAATAAATAGCATCCCATAATCATTGCATTCATACAATAAATAATGACACGTAACGACATGAATCATAAATCACTCATTTCAAGTCGTAAGGATAATCGTCAGATAACATCAAAATAACATGAAATAACATAACGCTACTTAAGGATCATAAAGAAAATCATAATAATGACATAAGATACTCCTTGGCCAACCTACCCTGCAAGGTTAGGACCTCCAAGACACATAAGAAGCACTCAAGCCCAGGTTCCAATTGATTTTAACCATTTAAGGTCTCATGGTTGGCGATTGTTTTGAGGAACAATGAGGTGTCTACATCCCTCTAACACAATCAATCCTAAACAACTAGATAAATCAACATCATCTACGATAACTCAATTTAGCAATCCATCAATCCCAATTCACAATTAAAGATGGCGCACGAGTAATCATTCACATAACTCATCATATATCATATCAATTATCAATTAGAGCAAGAACTCTAATGTCTACAACAATCATTCGTTAATAAATTTAATGGCCCAAATAAAGGTTGTTAATCCATCAGTCATTAATATGTTTAATAATGCAAGTAAAGGTTGTCAATCCATCACATGACAACATAAGAGAAGGCGTAAGGTAAACAAATATATTTATTTGTTGCGTAAGGAAATCTAATCACATACATAAAATCTAACATCACCTTGAGTTGAGACACAAGAGTATCATCAATTAATTCATTGCACAAAATATCTAAGGTTTGACAATCCTTCACCACATCATATATTTATTATTCGCAAGTCATCTAATATCTCTAATATTAGTCTTTACATCATGGTTTCACTGTGCGAGAGGAGTCCAGGGTCTAACATCATGCGTTGCAATATAAATTCAGTGCGTGCAAGGACATATAAACCATAAATTCAACATGCATCATATTAAGCTTAGGCGCAATAGTATCATCCATTTAACTCAGTGCGTTCATTCTGTTATCACTCCAAGAAACTCCTTAGGGCTGTAGGTTAAAGATGCTTGGTAACTCAAGAATATGATAAATTTGGTATGCTTGGAACAATGGGATAACTCGATAGCTAATGAGAAGAACAACTTATCATGAATTCAAATAAGACAATGTTTTTAGAAATCAATGATCAGACAGAGTAATTGAAATAGGGTATGAAGAACACTAATCTAGATAACCAAGTACATTAACATGCAAGGTCATACAAGATAGTAAGGGATCCTTTAATTCAAATTCATGAGCTAAATAAGAAGATGACAGTTCTTAAAAGCTGAGCTAAACTGAATCAAAGTACAGAGTAATACAACACATGAAGAAATCTGACATTGGTAGCAAAAGAAGACTGTGATTCATATCAAGATAACAGTCTAAGTACATGAGCCAAAATGTCTCTAGGATTGAACCTATTGTTCCTCTATTGTCTTTATCTTTATAGCTTTACAATGTACAGATCAGATCCTATGAAAAGGGATCTAGGATACTAAAAATAGCATAACATAAAACTAATTGTAAACTATAAAGGAACAAATCCTTTATTAAAGGAAATCAAACCATATCTAAACTGAAGTCTTCGACAGCGGCAAAAGTATTCAACATCCTTCAATGTGATGACAAGGAAAAAAATCTTCAAAGGCTGAAAGATAAGGTCAAAAAATGCCACCTGGAAAGACAGGTCATTCTTGGCCATAAATAGGTAACAAACTTTATCTCTTTCATCTTGCTGGCACCTCAAAAACTGGAACAACACTTTGAAGCAGATCCTCTTAATTATAAATTTGAATTATAAATCATCTTCGTGCTCTGTAAGATAATAAAACTTTGATCTGGGCAAAATTTACTCTTTTTCTGGCCATCTCAGGTTTCACCAGCTATTTCGCCTTACGATCTGCTAATTAGCTGGTGAAAGCTCTTCTTTTCATCAACTAACTAGTTATAATTTCGCCTTTTGCACTGGTGAAAGCTCTGTCTTTGGATAGCTGTAAAATTTCGAAAATGTGCTTTGTTTCTTTTCAAATATTTGCCTCTCTGCTAGAAATACGCTCTCTGTCTTGAGACAACTGCTTGAGGATTAGATATGTCATGGAAAACTGAATGTTTCCTTTTGACTACTGGAGGTCTTTAATAGCTACAACAAGTCTTTTTTTAAAACTGATAGATAAAATACAAAATGCTATCTGGGCAGATATGTCATCCTTTTGCTAAAAGGATTTTGTGCCATCCTACCAAACCACATCTACCTTAGTCTTTGTCTTCAGTAAAAAGAGCGCCTGTTCACTAACATCCTCCATGCATCTTTGTTGATCATATTTCACAAGGCTTCTGTAGATTTTATCGTGACTTGAGCATCATCACTGGTGCTTCCATAATTTGATTTCAATTTGTCATTCTCTTTAACTGTTTTTGCCTCTCCATCTGATACAATGTCCTCCATGTTAATAGTTACTGATGTGGAAAATTTTACATAGGTGGGAAGTAAACACCAGTCACCAATTTGCCCATTTGCATGAGAGAAACAAGACAAGAGTGTCAATTTCTTAGGTTCTTGTCTTTCTGCAGGTGTAGTTGGTGATTGGGAACCACTGCTTGGAACAACTACATCCATCTAGGCGACATATAGAGATCTAACTTCCACCTTACTTATTGTACCTTCTATATGGCCTATTTTGCATGTTCCTTACAACCATTGAGCATTCTGAAAAATGCAGATGAATTTCCATGGACACACTGATCTTGATAATAAGGAAAATTCTCATCTTCTATTAGATTATAACATATAGGGATGAGGTATCCAGGATCAGCCCTCTTTATCTTGCACTTTGCATTGTCATCAAACATGACTGTTATATTTTGGACCACATCAACAACCCTTCCAACACTGAAATTGAGTGCTAATTTAGGCAAACTGAGGTGAAGGTGGAGTTTGTTGTTGCTCGCTCCATTTTGTGACCAAATGCTACCAGATGAATCTTCTCCATGTAGCACACATTAATGTAGCTAGGATTACATCTGTGGAAAATACAATGACCCTGTCCTCGCTTGCAAACTTAACAATTAGTATAGCTGAGTTTATTTATATCAAACATTCCAGGGCGATTCTCATGTCATCGACCATTTTGACAAGATTGATGATTGGGCATCTAATATGTATATCTTTTTCTTCATAGGTTATGCATTTCCTTGCGATCTCCTCCTTGTCTGTCAGCTCTGAATCACTTGTTGCACAAACCTCACCAGCGTATAGACAAATATGTTCTGTCAAACCATGAACCTCTTCGTGGCTTTCCTTCATGACTCGATTTACATGTGGCATGATGCTTTCACCTGTCGAATTTTCCCAAAGCTGAGCTATCTTCAATCATAGACAGCTACGCATACATTCTTCTACCTGCGAACCGGGCACCTGGCAGAAATATTTTTCAATCGGGGTATCGATACAAAACAAAAAAGAGCTGAGCGCTTATGGTGGACACATCGACTTGTAACTTGACTTATGACTGACTCGTGGCATGATTAAAGGTTGACTCAATAGTTGGCATGTAGAATGATTTGGTGTTGACTCAGTATGAAAATTAGCTGGCAGTTTAACATGGGAATAGGGCCTATAACTTTAACTAATGGCTTGTCTCTTGGGACCTCCAAAGATTTAGAAATAAATCCATAAGACCCAAAATAAAATTGGCTTGTAGCCTTCTATGGGTTTGTGTTATGCAATGTGGACTTGGCTTCCATTGGTGGAATGGGCCTTCAATATTTTGTTTAAAGCTAAAAACCATAACATCCATAACCCCTAGAGACATTAAACATATGTACAATAACTTGAGTTTAGAAACCCTAGGATACTCGAACATTCATATTTCTTTACCTATAATATGAGATATAAAATATAAAAAACAATAATATATTTTTATATTTGTAATCTACATAGCATAGACTAGGGAAAAATGAATAACATTTTATTTGTATTCTTGTATTGCAGGTCGAGAGGCAGAAAACCAAAGGATTTCTGGGCAAAGTAATCAAGTAGGAGCTTGATGAAAAATATGGAGGTTAAGATACTGGCCAAGAGTCTGAAGAAAATGATAAATCAAGTGAAGAGTGATAGAAATACTCATCAAAATACCAATGTGTTTTTTATCGCTAACACATTCAATCCATTAACTATATCACTCATTGACGCTCCATATTCAATGTGTAAGATAAACTATCAATTATTCGTGGTGCATCATATTTAATTATTACTCTAATCATTATTGTACATGGTAAACAAATTATCAACAAATATTGTTATACATTCCTTTTTATAATGTAAAAGACCAACAAAAGAGGTGATAAAGGGGAATTTCGCCAAACCACCTAGCATTAAATTTTGATTTAAGGGGTGACTAACAACTACAATCTTGGTTGAAGGATGTATGACCATCAACACATAGTACAAGGTGAATGAAGGATGAATACACCTTATCAGTTGGTATTCAATTCCATAGTTCCTAAAAGGTAAATATGTTAAGAATACCATTTAATAATTTGGGAAATCAAGCACATTTAAATATCATCTCTGTAACATCATATTTGATTGCATGCCAAATAACTTGGGCATAACCCAATATTTAATATGTAATAATATAAAAAATTAATAAAGAAACAACCATAAAGAAAAGCGGTAAGCCTTTAATTATTAGTTACAAAGAAAAACTATAAGCTATAAAACTTAATATTATATAAACACTTAATTAAGACAATCGATGCTTGGATCTCTCCATCCACTAATATATATTGCATAATGATGGAATTATTAGTTGGATCTACTTTGAATGGGAAGAAGCGCAGATAAATCATTGTGCAGCAAATTTACAATGAAAACCCAGGTAAGCAATCCCCTGGTAGATTGTTGACCAATAAGGGCACTGGAAAAATGTTGAGCAGTAAGTTAACTCCACTAATTGAAGGAAAAATGACGGTAAGAAGAGAAACTCGATGAGCATAAGATTGCAGTGATTCCTTCTTGTGGCTGGGAGAAAACGTTTCCCCCCACATAGGTAAGATAAAACGTAGAGCAGGAGGGAGAGAATTGAAGGACACACTAGGTGAAATTACTACCAGTGCAGAGATAAATCATGATCATCCCACAGGGTAAGAGTGTTAAGCCTGGGGAGAAATCAAGGCCAAACAAAAATATGGTGAAGGAAATAAAAACATCATTGTACAACAGAGACTCAATGTGTAAATGAGGTAAGGAGAGAGAAACACCCAGTTTAAGGGTTAAGAAAGTGAAGGTATCAAGACACAAAAAAAATCGTAGGGAGTAATGGATATACCCATGGCATTAAGCAAGGAAACGCTGACAAATTTAAAAAAAATGAAAATTCTAAGTGAAGAACCCAAAACATAGAGCCTTCTAGGGTCAATTCGATGTAAAGAACCTAGAATTCGCCAAGAAAATAAAACTAACTTGTTGAGTTTAAAAGACCCCCGCCCCAAAATCACAGAAAAATGAAGGTTTTATCCCCTGCCCACAAATTGGAAATGCTAGGAATATTATCTAAAATGGCTTAGTCAAAAATGAAAAGGGAAATGCCTTAATATTTCAAATGTTGCATGAAACAAGGAAATAAGTTGGGCAAAGAATTTAGGATGAAACGTTGAGACAAGGGGGAATATATAGAGATATATCCAACAATTGCAAGGAGGGAGATTCGTTTTGTTGAGAAAAGGGAGAACGCAGAGAGTCATCAAGAACAATGGCTAGGATAACATGCTGGGAGAAAATTGCAAGGAAGAAGGGACATAGAGGTGAACACATAAAAATTCAAACACTGAGGTGAATTGGGATAGATGCCAGGATAATATATGATGGGAATATCTATACTATTAGTAGAGGTAAAACTAAAGAAAAAAGAGAAGGTTGGGCGAGGCAAGAGGCATAGAGCCAGGCCCTCTTGCATCAATGCGGAGGAAAAAGGACATAATACTTAAGGATCCAATCCCTTAAATTAGAGTAGGGGTTTTGCCAAGGGAATTTTTTTTTAATCAATGATTACATTATTCTCTTAGAGCAAGGGTGGCAGAAAGAAGACAACGAGTGAGAAAATACAAAATTCATAGAATGACAATCCATCTAACCTTATTCCAAACTACACAATATCAAGCATCTTTCCAACTAAAATCATAATCCATTACATAAATTTTTAACTCAATTACAAAAACAAAATCAAATGTGACTACCGTAATCAACGAAATTTCTTATTGATGTTCTTCGGCAGCTGACACTCCTCCTTGCTTCCACTTTCTAATTGTTGAGACCTCACTGGTACCTCCAAGCCAATGCCAGGGTTACTATTGTTCCCCTTAATCCCCTAGATCCATAAAGGGGAAACACACACAAACCAGAGAAAATCTATCTCGTAGCTCGCCTTGGAAGTTCGAGCTACAACTCTCTATTTGAGCTGAGTATCCCAACTCCCACAAGAAAAATCAGTCAAGAAAAATACAGCAGCATAACCTTACGCATACCAGTCGTGATCCCTTCCTCTTCTTTCTCATTACTTTTATAGATTTCTTCTTAGTGACACTTGTTAATTGCATGTTAATTTCTTTTTATTAGAAATTTATTAGGAAATACTCTCCCCCATACACTTGTCACTCGATCCCTTGCACCAAAAATTCATTTATTTAATTTAGTTGATTGTCAATTTCCGTCACCCATCCTAAAAGAGCTCATATAAATGCTCATTCTCCCTTTATTCCCTCAATTTTCTTTAATGACTGACGCCTTTCTTAAAACTTAGTTGAGTTTTATTTAGGAAAGTTCTCTAGACTAGATTCCTTTCTATGTTTCACATTCCTTTTTGCATTCATTTCCCCTTTTTGACTAAGTTCCAAATTAGCATGTATTGCACACAAACAATAATTAATTCTTAGATAAATTGTTTCTCCTTCAAATTCTTAATTTATTTTTTCTTCATCCCCCCTTTTATTAATTTATTAATTTTTATTTTTTCTTCTTACTCTATTTAGAATTATGCTTAAATTTCAACTAGGCTTAGCATTTTTAAAGGGAAATTCATAATTAATAAAATTTACCCATTCAACATTTATTTTAGGTTGACCATGTCAAAATAAAATATTGTTTTTTAGGCACCTAGGTTCATTGACTCACATGTGTTAAAAAATTGCGACGTTCCCTTCAAGACACACTACGTGCTCCAAGGGTGTCGCTCGCCTTTATTCACATTTTATTTATGAAATGTTCCCTTCAAGGTGCACTACATGCTCACGGGTGCCAATCAGATAGTGTCTCCACACTTGCAGGGAATACAAAATGGCTAATAACTCCAAATCGTGCGTCACATAGTTCTCCTCATGCGTTCTTAACTTTCTTGAGATGTAAGCGATCACTCGACCGTATTTCATCGAGACTCCTCATATGCCTTCCTTGGATGCATCGATATATACCAAGAGGTCCTCATCCATGTATGGGAATTTTAGTATCGTCGTTGTCGTCAACAACTCCTTGCACCTTCGAAATGCTTCTGCACATTTCTCGCTGTATATGAAATTCTTGTTTTTCTTCTCCAATTCCATAATCGGGTTTGCTATCTTTGAAAAACCTTCGATGAACCGTCGATAATATATCGCTAAACCCATGAAGCTATGTACTTCAAGTAAGTTGGTCGGTGTGGACCATTCCATAATAGCTTCTACCTGTGCTAGATCCACAACGATGCCTTCATCGAAGATAGCATGCCCTAAGTAATGAATCCTTGATTGGTAAAAAAAGCATTTCGATAGTTTCCTGTATAATTTGTTCTCTCATAAACACTGTAGTACCAAGTGTAAATGTTCATCATGATCTTCCATCATCTGAGAATATATCAAAATATTCTCAATGAATACTTGAACAAACTTTTCCAAGTATTCGCAGAACACCCCATTCATGAAGCTCATGAATACCCCTAGGGCATTTGTCAGTCCAAACGGTAAAAAGATAAAATCGTAATGTCAAAAATTCGTCTTGAATGCGGTCTTAGGAATGTCTTCCTCCTTGATATGTAATTGGTGATATCTTGATCTCAAGTCGATCTTCAAAAACACTTTCGTGTCCTTCAATTGATCAAAGAAATCGTCTATTGTCGACAACTAATACTAGTTCTTGATTCTTTCCTTGTTCAATTGATGGTGGTCAATGCAGAGTCTCCATGACCCATCTTTCTTCCGTATTAAAATAACAGGAGCACCCCAAGGTGATACACTTGGACGTATAAGTTCTATGTCCAGGAACTCCTTCAGTTTCATTTTCAACTCCTGTAACTCAAGTGACGACATCTAATAAGGCATTCTTGCTATCGGTTCATTTCCATGCTTTAGTTTGATGGTAAATTCCAATTCCCTATTAGGAAACAATCCTAGTAACTCCTCTGGGACTACGTCAACAAATTCATGTACTACCAAAATGTTTTCTAGTCCTTCCACTACGCCATTTTCATTCAACATAAGGATTGCATATAGATTGCATCCCTTGCGCATGCTATTCCGTAGTTGTAGGGAGGGGATGAACCTTAGAGAAGCTCCCTTTTTTCTTCCTACAATCACTCGTCTTTGTCCTTCATCATCGATCAAACTCAACCATTTAGTCTTACAGTTATTTGATTTCAACCAGTCCATATCGATTACGATGTCATAAGATCCTAAGATCATGACGTACAGGTTGGCCTTCATGAAAAAATATCCCAGGTTAAGGATACAACCCATAACCTTTCCTCTAACCTTTTATTTGGCTCCCGAATCCATTTCCACGTAGCTAAAATTGTCCTGTTTGACTTCCTTTACCTTAATTATCTTTAGCACTGCACCAGAAATAAAGCTCTCTGTAGCACCTGAATTTATCAAAATACTAAAGTTCTAGTCAGTGATGGTACCTGACATTTCGAGCATAGTATACTGGCTCGACCTGGGGGTTATTCATCGTTGCTTGAATCCGATGGGCCTTGCCCAAATATCCAACTGTATTGTGTCTGGCTGTCCCGGATGCTCTGGCCCTTTCAACTGGATAGTCACGCTGGTAATGTGGCTCTCCACATGTCCAACATCTAGTCTTTGGTCCAATACTCATGTCCCCTGAAGTAGAAGCTCACATCCTCCGAAGTAGAAATTGATCACCCGCCAACCTAGAACCCTTGTTTGTTCTGTTGAACAAGCCTGAACTGATGTTGCTGTGGACGATGTTGTTTCTTATGCTGTGGTCCTTTGTAGGTAGTTCATTGTTAAGGCGTTGGTCATTGTGGTATCATGAATGTGGATCCTATTGGAGTGCCTCGATACCCCGATGGATGTCTAGTCGGTTTCTGATGCTGTTGTGTACCAGTTTTCGCCTGTCCCATCGGTCCCGCAGGAGTCCTGCTCTGTCCCCCACTAAATAGATCTTCCTCAGCTATGAGTGCCTTCTGGATAACATCGTGCAACATCTAAGGCATTAAAATCCTCACTTTCGCATGAATGCTGACATTAAGGCTGAACACGAACGTGTTGACCTTAAGCTTCTTAGTGTTCATATGTGGAGCATACCGAAGCATCTCCATGAAACGGGCCTCGTACTTGAGCACCGTACGACCGCCCTGTCTTAAGGCGTTGAACTCACTGAGATGATGCTCAATGAATTCCTCCGACGGATAATTCTCCCAAAACCTCTCCTCGAACAGTTCCGTAACACATCTTAGAAAACCATGTTCATTTGTGGTAGGAGCATATTCCAACATAGAAGAGCACTCCCCTTCAGCTGAAATACCCCCATGCAGAATTTCATGTTGAAGGTATAGTTTTGAAGTATAAAGCACATCACCATGTTCTCCAACCATGACTCGATGGATGCACCATTCGTGGCACCTAAGAAATCAGGAAACTTTACCTTCTTAGTTTCTTGGTGAATGCTACCAGTGTTGGTTGGGGCACGTGTTGGACCCTCAGCGGGTACCGGCACCCTGAAATCATCTCTACCTAGATGGATAATCAGGGCCTCGGACATCCTCTTAAAGGACCTCATCAACCTAACCACAACACCCATAGCTATATGTTCCTTTTCGACAACTTGTTCTTCTCCTTGGGGGTTAGACCCCTCTAGCATGGATGCTATTGGAGGCATCACACCTCCTCCCCTAGCACCACATCATCTACCTCTGCGACATCCTCTAACTATGATTACCTACACGAATATAATTCAAATCAATTAGTGATAATTATAATCAAGTGTTTTCACAGTGGAAGGTGTAATGATCCCAAGTGGCAGGGTTGAACTCACTCTGATACCATATGTAACAACCCCGTCATTAAGATGACCAAAGTGTCATAAAACAAACAATTTTTTTTTGCATTAGGAAATAAATATCAAAATTAATCAAAACATCATTGATGCATCATCCAATATATTATTGAAACAATAATAACACAATATCATTCATTTGCGACATAAAGATGACATTATTTCCATGAATAACGATACACATATCGACGCATTAACACAAATAAATAGCCTCCCATAATCATTGCATTCATACAATAAATAATGACGTATAACAACACGAATCATAAATCACTCAATTCATCTCATAAGGATAATCATCATATAACATCAATATAACATGAAATAACATAATGCTACTTAAGGATCATAAAGACAATCATAATAATGACATAATATACTACCCGCCCAATCTACCCTGGAAGGTTAGGACCTCCAGGACACATAAGAAATGCTCAAGACTAGGTTCCAATTGATTTTAATCATTTAAGGTCTTAGGGTTGTCGACTATTCTGAGGAAAAATGAGGTGTCTACATCCTACTAACACAAGCAATCCTAAGAAACTAGTTAAATAAACAACATCTACGATAACCCAATTTAGAAATCCATCAATCCCAATTCACAATTAAACATGGCACAGGAGTAATCATTCAGATTACTTATCATATATCATATCAATTTTCAATTCACGTAAGAAGTCTAATGCCTACAACAATCATTCGTTAATAAACTTAATGGCACAAATAAAGGTTGTTAATCCATCATTCATTAATACGTTTAATGACACAAGTAAAGGTTGTTAATCCATCACATGAAAACATAAGAGAAGGCACAAGGCAAACGACTGTATTTATTTGTTCCGTAAGGAAATATAATCACATACATAAAATCATACATCACATTGAGTTGAGGAGCAAGAGTATCATCAATTAATTCATTACACAAAAGATCTAAGGTCTAACAATCATTCAACACATCATATATTCATTATGCGTAAGTAGTATAATGTCTCTAATATTAGTCTTTACATCATGGTTTCGTTGCACGCGATGAGTCTAGGGTCTAACATCATGCATTGCAATATAAATTCAGTGCGCACAAGGAAATATAAACCATAAATTCAACATACATCATATTAATCTTAGGCGCAATAGTATCGTCCATTTCACTCAATGTGCGCATTCAATCCATTGACTATATCACTCATCGACACTGCAAATTCAATGCGCAAGAGAAACTATCCATTATTCGTGGTGTAACAACTTTAATTATTACGCTAATCATTATTGTACATGGTAAACAACTTATCAAAAAATATTGTTATACATTCCTTTTTATAAAGTAAAAGACCAACAAAAGAGGTGATAAAGGGGAATTTCCCCAAACCACCTAGCATTAAATTTTGATTTAAGGGGTGACTAACAACTACCATGTTGGTTGAAGGATGCATGACCGTCAACACATAGTACAAGATGAATGAAGGATGAATACACCTTATCAATTGGTATTCAATTCTATAGTTCCTAAAAAGTAAATATATTAAGAATACCATTTAATAATTTGGGAAATCAAGCACATTTAAATATCCTCTGTGTAACATCATATCTGATCGCATGCCAAATAAATTGGGCATAACCCAATCTTTAATATGTAATAATATAAAAACTTAATAAAGCAACAAGCATAAAGAAAAGTGGTAAACCTTTAATTATTAGCTACAAAGAAAAGCTATAAAACTTAGTATTATATAAACTCTTAATTAAGACAATCAGTGGTTGAATCTCTCCATTCACAAATAGATATTAAATAATAATGGAATTATTAGCTAGATCTACTCTGAATGGACAGAAGCGTAGAGAAATCTTTGTCGACCAAATTTACAACAAAAATCCAGGTAAGCAATCTCCTGGAAGATTGATGACCATTAAGGGCGTTGGAAAAATGCTGAGCAATAAGTTAACCCCATTGATTGAGGGAAAAATGTTGGTAAGAAGGGAAACTCGATGGGAATAAGATTGCAGTGATTCCTTCTTGTGGTTGGGCGAAACATTTTCCCCACACATAGGTAAGGTAAAACGTAGAGATGAAGGGAGCGAACAGAAGGACACACTGGGAGAAATTACTACATGTGCAGAGATAAATCAGGATTATTCCGTAGGGTTAGAGAGTTAAGCCTAGGGAGAAATTGAGGCCCAACACAGAGATGATGAAGGAAATAAAAAAAATGTTGTACAACAGAGACTCACTGTGTAAATGAGGTAAGGAGAGAGTAACGCCTAGTTGAAGGGTTAAGAAAGTGAAGGTCTCAAACCCCAAAAACAATTGCAGGGAGTAATGGAGATACCCATGGCACTAAGCAAGGTAAAGCTGGAGAATTTAAAAAAAATGAAAAATGTTGAGTGAAGAACGCAAAACCTGGAGCCTTCCAGGGTCAATTCGTGGTAAAGAACCAGGAATTCACCAGGAAAATAAAACCAACTTGTTGAGTTTAAAATACCTCCCCTAAAAAGTCGTAGAAAACTGAAGGTTCTATCTGCTACCCAAAGGTTGGAAACGCTGGGAATATTATCCGAAATGTCTTAGTGAAAAACGAAAAGGGAAGTGCCTTAAGATTGCAAATGCTGCAGGAAACAAGGAAATACATTGGGCGAACAATTCGTGATGAAATGCTGAGACAAGGGGGAATATATAAAGAAAGAAGGGACGTAGAGGTGAACACATAAAAAGTAAAACGTCGAGGTGAAGTGGGATAGATGCCAGGATAATATATGTTGGGAATATATAGACGATTAGTAAATGTATAACTAAAGAAAAAGGAGAGGGTTGGGCGAGCCAACATGCAGAAAGCCAGGCCCTCTTGCATCAATGTGGAGGGAAATGAACATAATACTCAACGATCCAATCCCTTAAATTGGAGCAGGGGTTTCGCTAAGGGAAAAAAAAATCAACGATTAAATTCTTCTCTAAGAGAAATGGTGGCGGAAAGAAGACAACGAGTGAGAAAATCTAAAATTCATAGAATGCCAATCCATTTAACATTATTCCAAACTACAAAATATCAAGCATATTTCCAACTAAATTCAGAATCCATTACATAAATTTGTAACTCAATTAAAAAAACAAAATCGAACGTGAGTACCGTAACTGTAACCGACCAAATTGTTTGTTGATGTTCTTCGAGAGCTGGCGCTCCTCCTTTCTCTTGCTTGCGAATTGCTAAGACATCAGTTGTACCTCCCAGCCAACATTAGGGGTACACTTCTTCCCCCTAAGCCCCCCGAGCCGCAAAGGGGACGCAAACACAAACCAGAGAAAAGATAGCTCCTAGCTCGCCTTCCAAGGTCGAGCTACCACTCTCTATTCGAGCTTGGTATCCCAAATCCCACAAGAAAAATTAGTCAAGAAAAATATGGAATCATAACCTTATGCATACCAATCGTGATCCCTTCCTCTTCTTTCCCATTACTTTTATAGAGTTCTTCTTAGTGACACTTGTTAATCGAACGTTAATTTTTTTTTATTAAAAATTTATTATGAAATACTCTTCATTGTACACTTGTCACTCGATTTCTTAGTTGCATGAGAAATTTATTTATTTAATTTAGTTAATTGTCAATTTCCCTCCCCGTCCTAAAAGCACTCCTAAAAACACTCATTGTTGTCCCTTTATTCCCTCAATTTCCTTTAATGAATGACATCTTTCTTAAAACTTAGTAAAGTTTTATTTAGGAATGTTCTCTAGACTAGATTCATTTCTATGTTCCACATTCCTTTTTGCATTCATTTCCCCTTTTTGACTAAGATCCAAATTAGCATGTCTTGCACACAAACAATAATTAATTCTTAGATAAATTATTTCTCCTTTGAATTATTAATTTGATTTTTCTTCATCCCCCTTTTATTAATTGATTAATTAGTATTTTTTTCTTCTTATCCTATTTAGACCTATGCTTAAATTTCAACTAGGCTTAGCATTTTTTAAGGGAAATTCATAATTAATAAAATTTACCCATTCAACATTTATTTTAAGGTTGACCATGTCAAAATAAAATATTGTTTTTTAGGCACCTAGTTTCATTGACTCACATGTGTTAAAAAATCGCGACATGCCCTTCAAGATGCACTATGTGCTCCAAGGGTACCACTCGTCTTTATTCATGTTTTATTTATGCGACATGCCCTTCAAGACGCGCTACATGCTCCAATGGTACCACTCGCCTTTGACTGATTTTGGTAGTTGTCCAATCCTTGGAGTCAATACTCCATCAAGAAACCTTGTGGGAGACTAAGGGCCTCTAAGGAATAAGGACCCTGCCTTATTGTGTACCCCTTAGAATCTTCTTAAGCGATTGTTTGAGTATGTCATCGCGGCATCGTGGATCTCTTCAACTAGGTAATCGTTAACCTACAATTCGAGCCACATCGAGAGTGTTGGTAGGCTGTGGCAGGGCCGCTGCCACACCTTTCCCTCAATATCTCTGGTTGTTGTGCATGGCCCCTTTACTCATAATGTGAGTCTAATTAGAAAGAAATCGTCGGCCTACATCCATCAACGAAACATGTCAACGATCCACAAAAACATCATAATATACATGCTCATATGTCACATATGCCTAAACAGAAATACCCAAAACATATACAGTCCATTCCCTGACTCGATCCGGAGTCCAAGGAGATCCACCGACACCATCGACATCCTCAATCTGTCAAGTGTCCCGCACACTCAGAAGAAACCTGTCAATAACACATGTCTATACATAGATAATCAAATGTCATAACATCATAATCCATAAGCATTATCATCAAAATCCATAAACGAAGCAAACAATCATATAATGAACCAAATCACTTGCACACAAGTGCCCTCAAATAATAACTCAAATCATGTGTGCGCAAGAGCAACATGTTACAATTTTAAATTAATATTAACCACATATAGATCTCTTGGCGATTATTTAAATCATTAAAATTCTACTCCAATTATGTAACACGTCATCATAGGAGTTATCGACCAACTTCCTTTTGAAACTAAGCCTTCGCTTCTTGCATGTCCTTGCCGGATCTAAGTAATTCTTTTATTAATCGAATGAAAATCAGTCGTTTAGTTTCTGCAATCCTTAAGATATTGATTGTTGTGTAATTATATTAAATACCTGCAATTAGAGGTAGTTTTCTCCCTTGCTTGTACTTTCTCAACGAGCTGATTAGCTGCTTACATAAAGACACTTGTAAATTGAGATATAGTGATGCCTAACCGGAAGTGCTTTCTACATATTACATGTCTTGAGGATTAAAGCTCTTGTGAGCTGTCGACGATCTGATAGCTTAGTTGTACTCATTTTGAGAAAAAAAAAATTAGGTTAGGGCCTCGCAAATGACAAATTTTTCTCCCTTCCTTAATGAAATTCGTAGAAGTCGACCCGAATTTAGCTTCTCCATCTTGTATAGGATATACTTGTTGTGTAAATTACTTTTATAATATGATAAGGAAATTGTGTGCTTGTGTTAAGACAAAATTTATTGAATTAAAGTTTAATTTAGTAACTATTATTAATGTATGTATTTAAGATTGTCTTGCAAAGTTTATTAATGTATTTATTAATGATTATGTTGTGTCAATGGATAGTAAAGGATTATAATTATAATTTTATACTAATAAATTATTTATGATATTTGTAGTTTATTAATGTATTTATTAATGATTATGTTGTGTCAATTGATATAGTAAAGGGTTATAATTGTAATTTTATACTATGAATTATTTATGATATTTGCACTTATTGATATAAAAAGTGAAATTGATACTAATGAAATGTGTGAAGAATTCCTTATGTGATATTTGTACTTATTGATGTAAAAAGTGAAATTGATACTAATGAAATGTGTGAAGGATTCCTTATGGCTTATTTTTTTGATTTTTATTTGAACATTTATATAATTAATAGTTAGGAATTAAAAGTAGGATAACTGAAATTTTATTATTGATTAAATAAATTTTACAAACTGAGTTTTTATTTGAGTGAGCTTAATGGTTAAGAATATGAGTTTCCTCCTAAAAAGTCACAAGTTCAAATTCAGAGGGGGTAGGGTATGTATACCTCCATAAACTTTACCAGTGAAATCACTAGGTTGAAAAGATATTATACATCGGCTTGGCTGTGACCTTAAAAATATATTATTATTATTATTATTATTATTATATAAAAGTTTTACCCTATATTATCATACAATGTTTATAATTTTGTCAATCGTTGATATATAATGTTCCCTCCACTTGGATATATTATAACTAAAAAAGGAAAAGAATGATAAGGTTTATTTAAGTTTTAGTAAATTATTTTAATGGATCATGGTGGAACAAATAGGATTAGTGAACTCTCTTTATGATAAACACTTTATATTCTTGCTTAAAAAATAAATTACTCCATCTTTGTTGTTCTCACTTGCATTGGACCTTTAGTGATTCGGAGGGTTGTTACACTGGTTTAATAACTTTCAATTTCAAATGTCGGTGATCTTTTTATGCACGGATGTCTTAGTGAATGCTTATTGAAATAACATTATGTAAAATATGAGTGTTTCCTTGCAGTCTGTCTTAGTGAATGCTGATTGAAATAACATTATGTAAAATATGAGTGTTTCCTTGCAGTCACATCCTTTAATCAAGTAGAAAAAAAAGGATAATATGAATATGTGGACATGTATGGAATCTTAATGAAAATATGTTATAAATTTCAAATATAAGGTTGTGGGATAAAGTATAAGGAGGATGATTTCATTCAGGCAAGGTTGGTGGCTAAAGGATTTGCACACAATTTTTCCACTTTGGAGAAGTTTTTTCATATGTAGCTATGAAGAATATAATTATATTGATCTTAACTATATAAACTCATTTTAGTCAAGAAAAATAACAAGCATACATAAAAAAAAAACATAAAAAATTCATATATTCCTTAATCTATGTGTAATATATATCCATTTAATCTTTCTTAGGTTGTACCCAAACTTAGCATGACTTATATATAATTGGGGTGGGGGAAAGTAAAAAACAATAAACATCGTGTCAACCTTTCAATCACATCCATTTATAGGCTGGATTGTAAACTATTATTACATAATACAAATCAAGGGTATGACTTAAACATAAAAATAGAAAGCTAGATCTAACCTCTACTTCAATCAATTATCCTCAAAAAAATAACCCAAAACTACCAATAAAATAATGAAATGTTTTATTGAAATTAAAAACCCACTAGGATGTCCATGTTCCACTAACCAAACAACAATGTACCATAAGATTGCACTGTGTAAGGTAATTGAATTGGTTTTATAACCATATGAACTTCAAGGTAGAAATTTAAGTGTTTATAGTTTCCAAGAAAAATAGTTGAAAAACAGCTAACATAACACATACATTCAACTAACAAAACACATTGGGAAAGAACTTGAACATACATTCAAATATTAGGTATTTATTGAGGGGGAATTCTTCTTTGATGAATCCACTTTTGACTTCTCGGTTCACCTTTTGAGAAGCCTCCATGTTCTATCCATGGAAACCATATGTGTGTGTACATACATACATACATACATGTGTGTGTGTGTGTGCACGCGCACATGCACGCATGCAATATTACCCTCACCTCAAACAAGTTGATGGAAAGAGACAAATAACCTAGAAAATCCCTCCAATTTGCTCCAAAACCCCTTTTGTCTGCTAAATTAGACCCCCTAATCTGCAATTGAAATTGCTAAATACTTCAATTTCCGCTTAGACCGATCCCTTCTCACCAAAACCTCTCAATTTTGGATGAAAAATGAACCATCACTATATTTCACACCTAGCAATTTAGGGGTTCATGGCCAAAACCATCTCTTCTGCCAAATTAAACCCCCTTATTTTCAATTGAAACTATCAACTAGCTCAATTTCCTCTGAGGCCAATCCCTTCCTGTGAAAAATTATCAGTGAACCACCACACTATCTCACACCCATTGATTCAAGGCTTCATGGTTGGGGTGAACTCTCAACTACCACAATTAACTCTCATACTGCCCCCTTCCCACCAAAGCCTCTCAATTTCAAGAGAAAAATGAACCACCATAGTATTGTTTCACACCCACCACCAATTTAGGGTTTCATGGACAATATCACCATGGCTAGTTTACAAGCAAATGACCAACACTTTTCTATCAGTTCTTTCCAAAGTCTCTTAATTTCTAGTGAAAATCAAACCACCACAATATTGTCTCAGATCTACCATCATTTGAGGGTTTCATGGCCATGGCCATGACAATATCATGAGAAAATGGAAAATGAATCTTCATTCACATTTTGTTCTTGTTGTTTTTTATGATTTCTTATTTTCATTTGATTTATTTTTATTTTTTATATGCTTTTATTTATCTATATTATTTTATTTTATTTTATTTATGAATACACACATACACAATATATAAGTAGGCTCTAGTTATACGTGTATATAATATAAGTATATGTTTTTGGTTGGCATGCATTGACATTAAGTTAGTTGGTGAAATGTGAGCTAGGATTAAGTTGCAATTCAAGACAATGTAAATAATTATAGTGTACATCTTATAATTGTGTGTGGTGACACAAAGCATAGCTCGCACATCCATTGACATTGCAAACATGAATTCCATGTGAAAAATCCTAATCATTAACATGATAAAGCAAGTTCAAATGACCACACTACTAAATTAACTCAAGTACATATAATACATGAGAAATAATAGTAATTTATATTCACATAGTCATTATGTAGTTGCAAATATTTATTCTTGATCTATATTAGTAGTTTAGGTTGTTCATTTATAGCTATGTCACTTAGAGTTAAAAAATGTCGTGACTAACATTTTTGGTCATGTAGTCACAAATTTGTCATTTTGTACTAGTGTTTTTCCTAAAAGTTCTAGAAGCTAATTCAATGTCAAGGATTCAATATCTCTAATACCAATATGATCTATAAATGAGGGGCTTATAGTCCACTCATTTCACCAACATGAATTCTTGAGAAATTTAAATAAATTGAGTTTGATCTCTACAATTCGAGATGCATTTAAGCTTGTTTATTGTTAATTATTAGTAGGAAAAATGAATGACTCTATTAAAAGTATGTATGTGCAAGTCTCATTACTTTACTTATATTGTTGAGACCAAGCTTCAACCCAAGATTTAAATAAAACTCTACTTATAATCATCAATAGACATAGAATAATGGGTGTGCTTTTAGATTGATTCACTACTTGGTTTACTTGCTTGTGGTGGCTAGATTAATTTCCAACAATGGGAAGCAATTCTAATATGTTTCCAAGCCAATTACATCACCTAATCTGCGTATTGAATGTCCAATCATCGAACTTGGTTCTAGTTCAACCATAACTTTTCCATTATACATTAAACCAATTATATATTTAAGACATATTCAAGTACATGCTAGTCCCAAATGTCAATTATAATTTCATATGGATAGTCGTATGTGTGTGTGTGTATATATATGAGGTTATGATAGCAAGGGAAAACAACGATGGTTGAGTGCTCTAAGAATGCATTGCACTAAATAAAGAGATCTTTATATGTGTTAATGTCAACACTCATGGTTTGAGCATTCAACCACATACTACATATAATCAAATCAACAAAATATTTATAGGTTTTAATGTCTACACTCATGATTTGAGCATTCAACCAAGTACTACATATAATCAAATCAACAAAAGGTAATTGTGTTGTAGCTTGTCAAGCATGGATTAAGGGTGCATGGATGTAGGGTATGGTTACTTAGGAAATAAATTAAACTAGTGATAGTATAACCACCAAATTAGTTTTATACCATGGTGTACACAATAGATTTCACACCATTGACTTAGCAAACCAACCAATGACTCAATAAGATGAAAATGGTTCTCTTATGTAAACCAACAATTTAATTGAAGGAAAAATCTATTAAAACAGATCTAAAGGTAATTGTCATCACACACAATTGGGGGACAAATTAGATCCAACTTTTTTATTGTAATCGCAACGATGGAGCATTGGGAATTCTTATCATGAAATAAATGAAAGGAAAAATTGAACTAGGTTAGTTGATTGGCATATAGATTTAAGTAAACTAATAAAAATTTCCAATGGAATGGTTTTCAAGGAAGTGGGTATGCGTACAATTTCCCATTAGAAATACAACATCCAAGGAAAGATAAAAATGTTGATTACTAACAAACATACTTAATAACTAGTTCTAGAAATATAAATGATGGCCAATATCTCTCAATCTCCCACCATCGATTTCATCTAGCTCTTAGATGTGTGGCATGAGATAACCAACGACCATGGTATTCACAATGGTTTGAGGGAATGGTTATGGAAAATATTTTGGTTTAGAATGGTTATGGTTTGAGGGAATGGTTTTGGAAAATATTTTGGTTTGTTAATTAAGTAGAGAATACATACGGATGTGGCAATATAGGACAATTAACCAACAAATGTAAACCACACAACAATTAACACACCATAACAATTAATATTTTACCTTGAAAACTCAAATGAGAGAATTGAAATTTGAATGTCTTCACTTAGTTTCTGTTCTTGACAAATGTAGATTTACAATGCAATGTGATGACCCTTTGGTCCATATAGCAATTTACATAATAAATATTTTATGCATCCTGTCCTACTCCACTAAGGGCATTTTGAATTGATTTGCTAGAGTATATATGTAACATTGGGTTTTGTTGGGTCGCTAAAAGGACAAGTGTCCTCATTGCTTCATTTCTCATTCTCTAATGCTCTTATCTCCAATTTCATCCTTGGTTGGAAACATTCCACTTCAAAGTTCCTTTCACTGTTTTTTTCTTCTTTTGTTATGGTTCTTGCATTGTCATTGTTTGAACTCTCAATTTTGTCGATTGCTTGTAAGCACTGATTATTGCTAACCATTCATCATTTGTTTTGGACCCAAATGGGAAAACCAACATTTTAATGTCTCTGTTTAGTCTTTATTCTTGACAAGTGTGGAGTTACAATGCCTTGTGATGGCTCTTTGGGCCATATAGCAATTTAGATAAAAATTAAAAAAAAATCCATCCTATCCTACTCCACTAAGCCCATTTTGAATTGATTTGATAGATTATATAGGAAACATTAGGATTTGTTGGGTCACTGGAAGGTCAAGTGTCCTCATTGCTTGATTTCTCATTCTCTAATGCTCTTCTCTTCCATTTCATCCTTTGCTGGCAAAATTCCACTTCAAAGTTCCTTTCGTTCTTGCCTTCTTGTGTTTTGGTGCTTGCATTATCATTGTTTAAAACCTCAATTTTGTAAGAACGGAGTATTATAACTCATTCATTATTTGTTTTGGATACATTTTAAATCATTTATCCCCAGAGAAATAATTTTCTTTTGTTATTATGTGTGCTTATGTGTTATGGTTGTTCTATTATTTTGAATTTCACTTTTTATTGAATATTTATATGTGTTGTAGTGTTTTCTCCATTCGTTATAGGTTGTTCTCAAGAATTAACACTCATAATGAGATATTTGTTATCACTATACCTTATCTATTGATAAATATTGGGTGGAATGGATTGATCTCTTCAGATCCACATTCCTCTACATTTTTAATTAAAAAAACTTAAAAAAAAAAAATTAGTATATTATTAATTTAAATTCCTCTACATTTTTAATTAAAACAACTTTAAAAAAAATATTTAGTATATTATTAATTGTTTAAATGATTTCAATTTTAATTTCATCTATATAAAATAATATTTTTAGAAATTAAAAATAATAAATAAATATAAATAATATTAATATCATAACTATTAAATTCACAAATATTATAATCCAATTAAATTCACAAATATTATAATCCAAATGTAAAGCCTAACATATTCACACACACATATCTAAATTCCTCAAATGCTATGATATTTCATAACTTCTTTCTTTCTTTAATGCTATGTTATTTCATAACTTGCTTTATTTCTTTAATGAATAAAAATGTGAAAGAATAATTTTAAACCTATGAAACTTAATCATTTAAAAAACAAACTTCTCAATCTTCCAAACTATTTAAAAATTTCATCAACTTAAAATTATAATCTATAATTAAAATAATATATGTAAGTGGACATTGATTATTGTTGAAACTAGTAAGACAACTGAGAGGGGGTGAATCAGTTGTTACCGTGTTTGAACAATTTATGACTATTCAAACAATTTTTAATCTCTTCCAAATGACCATCAATATTATACAACATATGAACAACATGAATAATGAACATCAGTCACACATAAGATATACACAGAGACAAACTTTCACGAGGAAACCCATAAATGGAGAAAACCTCTTCTTCTTCAAATGATAAGCAGTCTTTTAAGTTCTGTAGATCATCTAAGTTTGAGCACCAACTCAAAGTGAGGCTACTACCTCTGTTTTACAAGCTCCAACTTGTTGAGAGAACCAACTCACTGGTTTCTCTAGCACCCATTAGAAGGAAGCATCAACTCCGTAAATGTTCCAACACCAACTGGACTTATACAAGCACCAACTTGCATACAAAAAACTCTGTGTTTTCCTGAGCACCACCCTGCCTCCCTGTTTTCTAGCCACAACTAGATGGAAGATACAACTTCCAATATTCAAGCACCAACTTGAATATCAGAGGACCACAGTCCTCCCTAGCACCACCCTACCTCCCTGTTTTCTAACCACAACTAGATGGAAGATACAACTTCCAATATTCAAGCACCAACTTGAATATCAAAGGAACACAGTCCTCCCTAACACCACCCTACCTCCCTGGTTAAGAATAAATGATTGAATAACAAACAATACAAGTGTCTCACTTCTTACCCCTTCTTCTTTGTTTTGCAATTCTTCTCTGCTTCTATCTATTCTGCAATTTTGCTCTGCTTCAAATTTTTTTGCAATTCTGCTCTTGCTTCTATGTTTTCAACATCTGTTTCACATTTTTTAGTTTCTACCTTTCTTACAATTCAACTCATTTTTCACTCAGAACGACTAACCCTGCACAGTCATGGCATTGCTATTTTTATGTCCACTGCCTCTTTAGTTACACCTCGAATCTCCTAGGGAAAAAACGCCTTAGCAAATGAATCACCAACCGTTCAAGAATCATGATTCAGTTCAACTAACTGAATCATAACTGAACAATTAATCATGAAGAGCAACAATAGCCCTTTGATCAACTTTCCAAGTATCCAGCACCATTGGATTACAAGCGTGGGGTATCGTGTTGATTTTGCGATTTCTCATTTCGGTATTCTTGTGATGGGATTTCTCGACACTCCATATCATGATCTCTAAAAATTGGAAAAGAAAAGAGCTTAGTTGGACTAGCTCCTTCCCTTCTTGTGACCATCGACAATGACCTGGTGCTTATCCACAAAGCACTTCGTGATTCGCAACTTCGGGACTCCTGTGATGAAGAGTCTCGACTCTTTATGTTGCGATCGCCAAAATGGAGCTTCATTGGACTGTTTCCTTCCCTTCTTGTGACCATCGATGGTGACCAGGTGCTTATCCACAAAGCGCGCTTCACGATTCACAGCTTTTTTCGTGAGTCTCCTTGACTCCTCCAACTCCTAGTATCTGAAACTATGAAATGGAGCCAGATCATCGGTCCACACTCTCCCTTTAATCGACAACTCAGATCAAGTCACGGTTTTTCATATCGCGAGTTTCCACACCATGCTCTGTTGACTCCTCCAATGTGAAAGTCATCGAAATTTTAATTGCTCGCCACGTGTCCTCCTTGACGATGGCGGTCCTCCTGCTTTCGGGACTTTGTAAGCCTGCTTCATATTGTACTTAAAGATCATGCTCCTTCTTCTTGATCCAATGATGATCGGTCCTCGCGCTCAGATCCAACATCTAAGATTTGTTCTCCTCTTTTGCGCATTCCTCCTATCTATATTCAGATCTGACGGTCATCGATAATTCTGAGTGGGTGATCCAATGATCACTTTTTATCTTCATTGTTAATCTTGCCATGCCATCATCGCTGCGTTGTTGATCGTGTTGATCTCACCATCAATTCATTGTGTTGTTGATCGTGTTGATCTCGCCATCCATGACAAACATGTGGCCTGCATCTTCTGTCTATAAATATGCCAGCAATTATAATATGGAATTAAAATAATATATGTAAGTGTACATTGACATGTCACAAATAAATGATGTAGAATTAATATTGAAGTAATTTCCATGAAAAATTAACATGGAACTAATTGCCATGAAAAATGTCCAACACTATTAAACCAACTCAAATTTGAAATAAAATTGGTAGAAACAAAAATTGCATTAATAGATGGACCACCTTATGGTTTCATATAACTTATAATCAACCATTCTAAAATTATAAAAAATATCCATAACTACAAGTTTACAAAATTTAAAACCTTATCCTACTAAAATAATGAAAGTATAATGAAAAATTTAAAACCTAAAATAATGAAAGTGTAATNAATTGAAGCTCTAACTTTTTTGCACAATAGCTTCATTTCACTACTTATGATGGAGATAATGAAACTTAATTCATCACCTATAACCATTCATTTAAAGCTAAATTCATGGCCTCTTGATCTTATCATCACTTTGATTCCTTAGAGCATGGTACTTAGGGTTTACCAATGATAAACTTGGTGCTCCACCCATACCTTAAATATATGAATGCACATTTACCAATAAACCTAAAATGTCATGGCCAACTACAATATGGAGTTCCTTAGCAATATCGAGATATCTAAAGGTTGATGAGCAATTGCTCGAGCTCTACCTCTTTTAACTCATAGTGATGTAAGACACCCTTAGCTACTTAATATTATATTATTTTCACATGAGGTAGCTTTGCAGAATTGATTTGCTTAAGTTGACTTTAGGATTTAAACCTTCTAGAAGCATTTCCAATTCTGAGGAAGTAAATAATATATAAATATCTATTGCATCATGCCAACTTTAATGCATGAAATACCATCATTGACTTGTCATTTACTTGTAAATTATAGTTCAAAGTAAGCTAAGCACATGAGATGGCTTCACTCCACCCAAAATAAAATATCTAATCTCCTATTTAATAATCTTATATTTATCTATAATAATTAAATTATTAATTGAATAAAATTAATATTTTATATATTATGGTGGAATTATTTTGCAAAATTAGAATTAATAACTTAGAGACAATATCTGGCCATAAGGATTCGCGGAAAAAAACTGGCCATAAGGATTAAGGAAGTACAACACTATGAAAAGATATAATTTTTAATATGAAATCAAATTCATTCAGTTTTTTCCATAGCGAGCAGGAGCGGGTTAACTCCTTGTGAAAGATATATTTTTGAATATGAAGTCAAATTTATTCAGTTTTTCGCATAAGGAGCAGGTTAACTATATTTAACGAACAAACTACCAGTGACAGAAAGTTTGCCGATCAAAATGGGAGTTGGAATTAATGACCTATTAACACAGTCTATGTTACATTTTTTAACTAACTTTTATAATCAACTTTCTGGGTGAATCATTTAAGCCACAATGTAGTTGTTAAAAAGCTCTACTTTTTTGTTATATTATCTTAAAAATTTTAATTTTTTGGTGATTTTTTTTATATTGTTTGCTCAATTTTATTCAAAATCTCAAAAAAAAAAAAATGTGTTATGTTTAAAGATCTCAGGGATTAAGTTTATATAATCTAAAACAGATTTAAAAATTGTATTTATAACAATCAACTTATAAAACATGGAAATGGTTTTATAAAGAAAATGCAATCTAATGTTAAAAGAAAGAATTATATTCAGAAAAGCTATATCTATAATCCTGAATATTGTAAACGTTTTTTATTTTTATTTCAGAGGAACAATAAAATTTCAATCTAAGTTGTCATTTGAAATTGTCGTTATTTTTATTGGCTAAAAGTTCAATTTTTATTTTTATTTTTTTTTGTGTCTAAATGTGGTTGTGTTTTGCAGAGTTCAACAAGTGTCACGATCTCAGCGAATTGCCACAAAGTGCAAAGAAATGGAGGAGGCACAGAATGCTTCCAGTTCAGAGAATGAAGTAAAATGAATGGATGTCCATTTAGGAGGGGAAGAATCAAACTCCAATGGGCATGGAGAAGAGATAGATAAGGAAGTGTGTATGATGAAAATCATTGAACGATTACAGAATGACAGCCAGGTTCACTGAGCTGATAACAAAAAGCTCATGAAAGCCAGGGATCAACAAGGAAAGTTAAACTTAAAGTTGATGCAGAGTCTGGAAAGAATCAAAAGGAAATTGGATAAGGAGAGTGACTCAAGCAAAACAGGGAGTCGAAAGAATCCTGAGAGGAAAAGAAGATCAAGAAGTGTTAGCAGGCATCATCATCACTCCCCGAAACATTCCAATAAGGAAACACACAGTAGTTCAAGCCCATCTCCTATGAGAAAACAGAGGAGATCTAGAATGGATGAACTGAAAGGTGAAATGAACAAGATTAAACCTCCTACGTTTGACGAAGAACACAAGGAAGATGAAGATGTTGAGACATGGTTGTTGGGCATGAAAAAATATTTTCAACGGCAGAACTATTCTTCTCATGCAGAGGGAAGAATTTCCATTTACCAATTGAAAGGAAAGACATCTGTATGGTGGGAGCAGCTTGTGCAAGTACATCACGTCAGAGAGAAGAATATTACTTGGAGGGAGTTCAAGAATCATTTTGAAAAAAAGTACTTAACTAAGAGGTACTATGACAGAAAGAAGAAAGACTTCTTTGAACTCAAACTGGGCAGCATGACCATTGATGAATATGAACGAAGGTTTTTGGAATTGTTGAAGTATGTTTCTTTCATCAAGGACAAGATTGTCAAAATTCAAAGGTATTTGAATGTACTGTCATCTTCCATCAGTGACAAGATCTAGTATGATGACCCAAAGACTATGGAAGAAAATTTAAAAAGAGAAAAATGTTTATATGATCAACAAAAAGAAAATCCTACTTTCCAAAAAGCTTGGGAAGACAAGAAGAAGTTTAAGAGGGAGCAAAGGAAAAAGGGAAACAAACCACAATTTTTCAGGAACAGTCCTCAAGGACAACCATCTTTTAGAGAGCCTAGGAAGGCTGAAGTGGGTGGACAAATGCCAAGACAACCACCTATGGAATTTTGGGGTTGTAAAGGAAATCATAGGTACAGAGTTTGCCCCCACAGAAATGACAAAGTGAGATTTGTGCACAATGTTCAATAGGCAAAAATAATGGAGGACATGGGCAGTAGAATACCAAGGATCTACTCAACCCTGGACAACAAGCAAGCAGAATATCAGTCGCACATGATTGAATTTGAAGGTGGAGCAAGAAGATGTCTCGAAAGTGCATTCGGTTCGTATACTGGATCGGAAAAGCAAGTAGCTCCAAAATCGAGCCATAGGGCTTGTAAAAGACCAGTGGACCTGGTGCAATTTTGAGGATGCAATATGGGAGCATGAAGATGCTATGCGGGCACGGTACCCACATCTTTTTGAAGATTTTGGAAATCTTGTTGTTGTTTTGTAAATAAGTTACACTGAGGATAGTGAAAAAATAAGGGGAGGGGATTGTAATACCCCAAGGCCGAGCCCCTTATGAATTTTAATTTTTCTTATAGGTTGGTGAGACAAGTGGTGGTAAGCTGAAAGACTTATGTGTTTATTAGGATGGTGAGCCATATGCCAGGGCTAGGGGCCTGATATTTTGTTTGTATATGTAATTATGTAGATCATTAATAAAAATATAAAACACTGATGCATGTAGACCCTCCACGAAGAGGATTTATGGGGGATTAAGCTTCACTAGGTAGGGTAAGGAAGGGGGGCTAAGTATTGGGCCTAGGGGCTAATATAGGGGGCTTACCTCTAGAGGAATAATATTTTAATATTATTTCCTGAAGACTAAAGTGAACATTATATGTTTGTTATCCTAAGTTCCTGGAAAATGGGACCTGGGCTTAATGGAACGCATGCAGCTCCAGGAAGAAAAGTGTCAACCTGGGCTCATGTAGCCAAAGCTAAAGCATCATCTCGTGTTGGGGGGTTTGAGATTCATTCTGTAATCATTCGCCTGAGTCGTGTTGCCATTCTCCCATATTTCACATGAACCCAATTGTGTTTTGCATTTACATCTGCATACAGGCGCACAATGAAGGAGACCCTCATGGAAAGGTTGTCGTCCTATCATTTTCCCGATTCATCGTTCTTGCCTCTGTGTCTGACCTCTACCTATTTGCACGCATTTCTGAAACTAGAGCAGGGAAGCCATCCTCTATTGTTTTCTCTGAAGCCTGACGCAATTGTAGTCGCCTGAGCCATGTTGAGACTTAGCATTAGGTTTTTTCCTGTTCGGGTGTCCATACCTGTTTTTCCCTGTTGTCGTTAAATTTTGTTTTTGTTGTCAACTGTATCCAGCTGTAGCTGAGTCGAAAAATAGTTATCAAACTTGTGAGTAGATCTCCCATGTGAGAGAGCCTGCTAGGAAGTGAGTTCTCCTGGAAGGGAGTCTCGTAGCAACCACAATATTCTGAGACTTCTGCTCTAGTCTGTTGTTGAAGCCCAAGGTAAGAGAGATGTACTAGTCGATGGACTTGTAGTAGTGAAGGTGTACTCTCCTGGGGTGGAGCAGGTGTGTGGGGAATGAGGGTCTATGTGTTGTGGGTGTAAGTGGCTCTTGGGATAAAAAATCCTTCTTGTTGCTTTGTGCAACTTCCTTGTTGTTTTTGCCAAGCCTAGAATTTCGTTGCCCGGTGGAGTTTAGTCCCAGCTCAGGGGTGACCTACTACTGAGAGTGATGAGC
The DNA here is from genome assembly GCA_010110895.2 of Picea sitchensis. Taxonomy (NCBI): domain Eukaryota; kingdom Viridiplantae; phylum Streptophyta; class Pinopsida; order Pinales; family Pinaceae; genus Picea; species Picea sitchensis. Next base: position 81,256 of record SNQJ01S0013250.1, on the reverse strand, counting down.
AGTGCGGTCTAAGGCTGGAAGGTTTGTGGAAGGTTTGCACGTAGTTGCTGGATTCACTCCAGATAAAATATAAGTATCATTTATGCGATTAATTATGTATTTTATGCATCTTTTGTGATGAATGATTATTATGTATTTCGTTGTGTATATGAATTAATGTTAGTTTTCATTGATTGTATATGGTAGCAGTAGTTCCATGATTACTCTGTGTTAAGCTATTTAATTCATTAAAATGCATGTCATAT
>SNQJ01S0013250.1:67651-81001 GCA_010110895.2 Picea sitchensis | reverse complement strand
GGGGTTGCAAGTCAGTCTGCCATTATTCACCTAAGTTGGTGTTGCATTATCACATCCTGTACGTGAACCCCTTTTCCCTCTATGATCGACCTTGGGAATAATCACACATTCTGAAAGACAGAACCATAAAGGTCACCTGTGTATTTTTTTGTGAAGCCAGTATATCCACACTTGCAGATCCTAGTTCGTACTTGAACTATTTTGGGTTGATGCCTTCTTCTTTTCCTGAACTGTATTGACCCGTGGCATACCCTCACGCATATTTGAATCCAGAACATAGATGTTCGTCCTGTGTTTTTTCCTAAAGCCCGACGCAATTGTAGTCGCTTGAGCCGTGTTGAGACTTAGCATTAGGTTGTTTCCTATTCGGGTGTCCATACCCGTTTTTCCCTGTTGTTAACTATTGTTGTTGTTGTTGTTGTCAACTGTATTAGGCTATAGCTGAGTCGAAGACTAGTTATCAAACCTGTGAGAAACTCTCCCAGGTGAGATAGTCTACTCGAAAGTGAGTTCTCTTGGAAGGGAGTCACGTAGCAGCCATAGTACTCTGAGACTTTCGATCCATCCTGTTGTTGAAGCCGAAGGTAAGGGATGTGTACTGGCCAATGGACGTGTAGTAGTGAAGGTGTAATCTCCTGGAGAAGGTGTGTGGGGAATGAGGGTTTGTGTGTTGTGGGAGTAAGTGGCTCCTGGGATAAAAGACCCTTCATGTTGCTTTGTGAAACTTTCTTGTTGTCCTTTCCAAGCCTATAATTCCCTTGCCTGATGAAGTTTATTCCCAACTCAGGGGTGACCTACTACTGAGAGTGATGAGCAACATGTTCTAAGGCTAGGAGGTTCGTGGAAGATTTTCACGCAGTTGGTGGATTCACTCCAGATAAAAGATAAGTATCATGTATGCGATTAAGTATGTATTTTATGCATGTTTTTTTATGAATATAATGTATTCCATTGTGTATATGAATTAATGTTAGTTTTCATTGATTGTATATGGTAGTGGTAATTTCGTGATTACTCTGTGTTAAGCATTTTAATTCATTAAAATGCATGTCATTTATATATAAGTGTATATTCGGCATGGTAGCATTACCCAGTCTTTGGAGGGTCGAGGATGTTACACTATGGTATCACCTTATTGTAACATCCTCATCTCTCTAGAGACCAGGTAATGCCACTATTGTGGAATATACACTTATATATATATATATATATGACATGCATTTTAATGAATTAAAATGCTTAACATAGAGTAATCACATAATTATTGTTACCATATACAATCAATGAAAACTAACATTAATTCATATACACAACGAAATACATGATAGTGATTCATCACAAAACATGCATACAATACATAATTAATCGCATAAATGATACCTATCTTTTATCTGGAGTGAATCCACCAACTTCATGCAGACCTTCCATGAACCTCCCAACCTTAGACCACAATGCTCATCACTCTCAGCAGTAGGTCACCCCCAAGTTGGGACTAAACTCCACCGGGCAAGGGAATTCTAGGCTTGGCAAGGACAACAAGGAATTTTCACAAAGTTATAGGAAGGATATTTTATCCTAGGAGCCACTTACGCCCACAACAGACAGACCCTTATTCCCCACACACCTTCTCCACCCCAGGAGAGTACACTTTCACTACTACAAGTCCATCAACCAGTATACCTCCCTTACCTTGGGCTTTAGAAACAGGTTGGACTGGAAGTCTCAGAGTACTGTTGTTACTACGAGATTCCCTTCCAAGAGAATTCACTTCCCAGCAGACTCTCTCACTTGGAGAACTGCTCATAGGTTCGATAACCAATCTTCAATTCAGCTACAGTCAAGTACAGTTGACAGCAACAACAACAGTTAAAGCCAACAGGGAAAAATGGGTATGGACACTTGAACAGGCAATAGCCTAACGCTAAGTCTCCACACAACTCGGACAACTACAATTGCGTCGGTCTTCACAAGAAACAACACAGGACGGTCTTCCCACTCTAGTTTCAGAAATGCATGTGTGTAAGCAGAGGTCAGACACAAAGGCAAGAAAGACAAATCGGAAAAATGACAGGATGACAACCTTCCCATGAGGGTCTCCTTCACTGTGTGCCCGTATGCAGATGCAGATGCAGAACAAAATAAGGTTCACATGCAGGATGGGAGAATGGCAGCACAACTCAGGAAAAAGATGGAAGAATGACTCCCAAACCCCCCAACATGAGTTGACGCTTCAACTTTGGTTGCATGAGCCCAGGTTGACACTTGTCTTCCGGGAGATCCATGTGCTCCATTAAGCCAATGTGCCATTTTCTAGGAACTTAGGATAACAAACATATAATGTTCACTTTAGTCTTCAGGAAATAATATTAAAATATTATTCCTCTAGAGGTAAGCCCCCTAGCTTAGCCCCTAGTCCCAATACTTATCCCCCCTTCCTTACCCTACGTAGTGTATCTTATTCCCCCATAACTCTTCTTCGTGGAGGGTCTACACGCAACAATGTTTTTATTTTTATTAATGATGTGCATAATTACATATACAAACAAAATATCAGGCTCTTACCCTTGGCATCTGGCTCACCAACGTAACAAACACATAAGTCTTTCAGCTTACAACCACTTGGCTCAATAGCCTATAAGAAAAATTATAATTTAGAAGGGGCTCGACCTTGGGGTATTACAATCCCCTCCCCTTATTTTTGCATTGTCTTCAATGCAATTTATTTACAAAACAACAAGATTTCCAAAACCTTCAAAAAGATGCGGGTACTCTGCTCGCATATCATCTTCATACTCCCATGTTGTATCCTCAGGACCGTACTAGGTCCACTGGACTTTTACAAGTCCTATAGCTCGATTCTGGAGCTACTTGTTTTTTCGGTCCACTATACGCACCAGATGCACCTGCAATACGCCTTCTTGTTCCACCTGAATCACATTCCAATCGATTACATGATTAGCATCAGGTATGTATTTCCTAAGCAATGAAATATGAAACACATTATGTACAATCATGGATGCAGGCAATGCAAGCATATATGAAACTGGTCCAATCCTTTCTAGGATTTCAAATGGTCCAGAAAATTTTCCTGCCAACTTGGAACAGTTTCCCAGCTTTAGGGAACTTTTGTTAGCTTTTACTTTTAGAAAAACATGATCACTCGCTTTGAACTCCCCGTGGATCATGTTCTTATCAACATAAGTTTTCTGCCTATCTTGGGAAGATTTCAAATTCTACTTAATCTTCAACATTTGTTCTTTCATTTTCATGGGAAACTCTAGCCCAACTACTGTTATATCAACTATATTATCCCAGCTTATGGGAGTATTTCACTTTCTGCCATAAAGTACTTCAAATGGGGTCATTTTCAACGATACTTGATACCCATTGTTGTAGGCAAATTCTACCAAGTGTAGGTAGTCTTTCCATTTAGACAGTTTGTCCATCACATATATTCTTAACATGTCCTATATCACTTGGTTCACCCTCTCTGTCTGCCCATCGGACTTAGGATGATAAGCAGTGTTGAAGTTTATATTCATTTTGAACCCTTTGAATAACCTTTCCAGAATTTTGAGGTGAATTTCGGGTCCCTGTCAGACACAATTGTCTTGGGAATACCGTGCAATATTGCTATTTCCCTTAAAAAATATATCAGAGACATGAAATCCTATGATGAAATCCATTGCCACAACCTTCCACTTCCACTCAGGGATGGGTAAAGGTTGTAGCAACCCTGCTGGGTGCCTATGCTCAGCTTTAACCTTCTGACACTCCATACATCTAGCAATGTATTCTGCAATTTCCTTCTTCATACCTGGCCAAAAGTAATGGCTCTTGATTGCTGCCACAAATTTCTGATATCCAGGGTGCCTTGCATAAGGCACATTATGCATTTCATTCAAAATCATAATTTTCAATTTATGGACATTAGGTACATAATTTTTGTTCTTGTACAGAAGTGTTCCATCAACTCCCAACTTATAATATTCCACTTTCTGTAGCATCTTACCATGCTGTAGCTTTTCTACCAACTCCATGTACTACAAATCTGCATTTGCAGCTTCTGAAATTTTTCCTTTAATATCAGTTCGTTACAGGCTAATGGCCGAAGCATGCAATTCATACACTCTCCTACTGAGTGCATCAATCATTTTGTTTTCCTTTCCTTTAATATGATTAATATCAAAGTCATACTCACAAAGAAACTCCAACCACCTACTATGCCTAACATTCAAGGTTGGTTGATCAAATAAATACTTCAGACCGTTGTGGTATGTTCTCAGTTCAAAGCTCTTTCCCATGAGGTAATGCTTCCATTTCTTCAAAGTGTGAACAATGGATGCTAACTCCAAATCATGAGTTGCATAGTTTCTTTCATGCTCTTTTAACTTTCTGGATTCGTAACAAATTACGAATCCGTTATGAATGAGGACTCCTCCCAGTCCTTCTTTGCATGCATTTGTGTACACTACAAGGCCTTCATTCGGATCTGCAATCCTTAAGATTGGAACACTAGTTAACAACTCCTTAAATTGTTGAAAGCTCTTCTCACATTCTTCAGTCCACCGAAACTTCTTCTCCTTCATTTGTAAGGAAGTGATAGGGTGAGCTATCCTTGAGAACCCTGCAATGAACCTTCTGTAATAGCCAGCTAAACCCATAGAGGATCTAACTTCTGTCACATTCTTTGGCACTACCCATTCCCTAATGGCTTCTATCTTCTCTGGATCTACAGTTATCCCATCCTTTGAAATGATATGCCCCAAGTAATGGATCTGCTTTTGATAAAATGAGCACTTGCTCAATTTAGCATACAGTTGGTGCTCTCTTAGCACATGCAACACCATCATAAGATGTTGTTCATGCTCTTCCTTCGAATTGGAATACACCAGGATGTCATCCAAAAATACTATGACAAACTTGTCCAGATATTCTCTGAACACACCATCTTCATCCTTAATCCTTACCTGGTGATATCCTGATCTAAGATCTATTTTTGAAACTATACTAGCATCCTTCAACTGATCAAAGAGATCATCGATCCTTGGTAGAGGATACTTGTTTTTAACAATCACTTTGTTCAATTGTCTAAAATCGATGCACAATCTCAATGTTCCATCCTTCTTCTTCACGAATAGAACCAAGACTCCTGGTGAATAAAATGGTTATTTTTTGTTTTTTAAATTGCATTTTTGAATGTATAAATGAATTCAGCTTGTTGAAAAACTCTTTGAATATTTTTATTATACAAACTTAGCCACTCAAATCTACATATCAAACTATTTCTCACCAAATTTCAGTCAAAATCAAATGGAAAAAATAACCAAAAAACCAAAAATAAGTAAAACCTACTGTGGATATCCGATGTGTACACTTGATGTGCAGTAAATGTCGTAGAACGTACTTTATAAAAAGACATACGATTATATTGATTTTATTGCCTTTTTCATGTGCGAATCTGTAACATGAAAGTTCAATTTATTTGAACAATCCAAAGCAATTCCGACCGGGCTCTCACTAGTAAATAATTCGCTCATTAAAATTTAAAACCAGAGACGCCCTTTGATATCCGAATCAATTTATTTATACCCCATACTCGAAATTGCGATTCGAAGATACAAAGCAACTCCGACCGGACTTCCAATAGTAAATAATTCGCTCATCAAAATCTAAAACCAGAGGCGCTTTGATTTACGAATCGATTTATTTATATACCCCATACCGGAAATTGTGACTGTCTACAAGAATTAATGAAAGATAATGGTTGTAAAATGGAATCTCCCCTCTCCCGGCATCACAATTTCCGAGGTAGATGTTTTACTAGCCGCGGATATACACATTTGTTTAATAGTTTTCGCGGCGAGGATTCGACATACATGTGCCTATAATATTTGTCTGGTACAGGGCCTATAATATGTGCCTATAGTATTTGTCTGTCGCCACAAAATCCGGTTCTCAGTATCGTCGTTAACAACATGATCTACAGTTCATGGTGGTGGTGGCAGTTCATTATTAGGATTTCTCTTTTTACGTCCCAAAGTGGGCTCATGGCAAGCAAAGGCTGAAATGAAGGGAAGGTCTACAAACAATATGTTCTTCACCTTCTTAGCTTTCCGCTGAGCTCTTATTTACCCAATATCGACACCAGGAGCTCAAGATATGGCCTTTGAAAGATGGAGATTCAGTCGTATTAGTTTCCTTGTGCAATCTGAGTTATTTCCAGCTGGCAATAGGAGTCGGATCTTGATTTTGATCGTGATACTTGGGAGTTTAAAGGAGGATGCCTCTCTTGGTTAAACATGATTGTGATATGTTTAAGATATGAATCTAAGATGTAGTCCTCAAGCATTATATGGATACACATAACAATTTTTTTATTTTTTTTTTCAGCAGAAAAAAATTCCTCAATTATATTAGAAAATATAATCTGTTCTCTTTGACTGAGTACATCAATGGGATGGAATTGGAATTGTCCATTTAAATCTTTCTCCAACAATTGGTGGTCCAATTCGATGGAGAGAGAGATGTGTTTACACGAAAAGTGAAAGAAGATAGCGGACTGAAAAGCAAGAGAAAGTGCTGAAGGAAAAAAATGAAATGGCACAGTGGCGGCACCAGAAAATGTTGATGAAAATAGTAATTTCTGAAGTTGCTTGCAGAGTCCAATAAGGAGAACAAACTTAGAATATGTTGAAAACATGGGAGGGGCCTTCATTGCCATTCAACCAAAGGTTGTATAAAATCTGGCCTGGAGTTTTTTAAAGAGCAATCTTGGAGAGATGATCAACCTCTCTGTTTAATTCTCGAGAAGTATGGGAAAAGTTGAGCTCCTTGAAAAGTTTTTGTAGAATTCTGATGCAGTTCATCCAGGCCAGTAAATTTATCGATTGAAGCTTTCCTCTGTAGTTCAGCCAATCTATAATGACACTCGAATCGCCAATGAGATGGAGATATTCAATATTTAATCCTGTGGTCAGGGGTAGTGTAGCCCAGGCACCCAGGAGTTTTGCCCTTGTTTTGGTGCCCGGGCCGCAACTGAAAGTCCATTTGTAAATTGTGGTTGAGTTTATTTTGATCAGACCACCTGTTCTAGTCAAGAGGCTAAGAGGCCATTACCTTGGGCTGCTCCATTGAACCACCCCTTAGGATGATCATCAACTATGTGGGGATTTTTTAAGAGCTTTGTTTTTCCTTTGTAAGGATCGATATCTCTCCACAATTGATGAAGGCCAAGTGTTTTATAGACCACAGTGTTGACTGAAGGAGGAGTGTCTTCAAATATCTTGTTGTTCCGGGCCAACCAAATGTTCCACATGACTAGAGGAGGAAGAATTTTATGAGTGTGCTCTCTCGAGAGCCAAAGTGTAAAGAAGTCTGATAAAGAATTCCCATATCAGTTAGGAATAATGTTGAGATCCGTTGTAATATTGAATGAAGAGGTGGTGAATAGATTCAACATCCCTATTAGCCAGCTGGCAGATGTTGGGGCCCATCCAACCCTTCTTTAGTAAATTATCCTAGGTGGGGATTTTATTTTCGTTTGCAAGCCAAATATGGAGCTTAATCTTGAGTGAAATTTTCTAGTTCCAGATTCGTTTGCGCCAACTCCAGATATGAATTTGTTGTGTTGCGTTGGATATGGCCAAATATAATTTTTTTAATGTGGTCTGGCCCGAGTTGTTGCCGCCTGCCCACATTAAGTGATCCTCGAAATTCTGGAGTTGTATGCCTGCGTGGGATATTTGCCTACAAAAATCATCCCATTCCTCTTCCTGTGTTGTGTCTAGCTATAGCTCATGACGCAATTTCCAGCCAATGAAATTGTGACCCTGTTCTTGATATCGTGCCGCCTGAGAGAGGAAATTGATCCTAACTCGATTTAATTGTTGGATTAAGGAAATTGACAGATGTGGAGATGATTCGATGCCAATAATGCAATCCATACTTAGGTCATTGGAATGACGAGAGCTGGGGTTCTAGTAGGTCCAATTGTTTAACCAATGAACTGATTTTGTGAGCTTCCTCCAAGTGTGTGAGGTCATCCTGGAAAGAGTATGCGGTGTGTGAAGCCAGGTGGCCACTATGGTATGTGAAAGGTATTTTTCCTTTATCACCTTTCTCCATATGTCGTTTCTGGTGAGCACTCACCAAAGGGAGCTAGCAGCTAGGGCTGAGTTGAATATAAAAATATTTTGGATCCCCCATCCACCCTGTGCCTTTGGTCTTTCCAGAGATTCCCAATTGCAGTGATGCATCTTGTATGGTTCTTTATGTCCAACTCAAAGAAAATTATAAGTGAGTTTACATAGTTTTTCCAGGATCAAAGGGGGGATGGCTGGCAGTGTCATCCAATAGATTGGTTATCCTTCAAGTGTGGCTTTAATCAGAGTGTAGCGGCCTCCCAATGAGAGCCATTTATTACACCAATGTCCCAATTTGTTTGACACCTTGGTGACCAACCAATCCCAATCTGAATTTTTATAATGATCAACTTTGATGAAGTAACCCAGGTACTATAATCCTGTAGAGAGGTGGATGAAGGAGTGTGGGAAAATGTCCTTGAGGAGATCCAAGTATTGTTCCAGCAAATTGGCATGATGAAAGGTCGATTTTGACCAGTTGATTTGGAAACCTATGGCTGAGCAGAATATCTTCAAGAGAGTATCAATTTCCTTCCATTCTAGTGGAATTCCATTTGACATTATGGGTATATCGTCAGCAAAAAGGAGGTGGAGGATCTTTATCAATCTCGAGACCTTGATCCTAGTGATATTTCCTTCGCATTGACTTTTTTTTGGGAGGAGGCTTAAGCCCTCCATGACGAGAATAAAGAATAGCGGTGACAGGGGACAACCCTGCCTCAGGCCTCTGCCACTGTTGAAAAAAGAGATGGTTCACCATTTATCATCACAACAAAATTTGCACTTATTATGCATCTCATAATCCAAGAGATAGTGAAGTGGCTAAAACCCATTTGAATGAGAATGAGCCTAAGAAAATCCCAGTCTATACAGTCAAAATCCTTTTTGAGGTCTAGCTTGAGGATGAGGGCACGTGATCCTTTTTGTTTGATTATGTGCAGACATTCTTGTGTTGTTCCGATTGCATCAAGAATTTGACAACCCTTCAAAAAACCAAGTTGTTCACAAGAGAGGGTTTGCGAGAGGATAGGCTTGATTCTAAGGGAAATAATTTTAGATATAAGCTTGTAGCAGAGATTGCAAAGGGAAATCGGTCTATAATCTCCAAAGGTGGTCGGGTGATTTTTTTTTGGAATAAGCGTCAAGAAGGTGGAGTTTATGGCCCCAGAGATTTTTCCATGCAATATCGAATCTTCCACTAAATCAAGAAGTTATGGTCCCAGCAGGTAAAAAAATAGAGGTAAAATTCAATTGTCCAATCGTTTGGTCCCAGACTTTTATCCTTTGAAAAAGTTTTGAGTGTAGCCAGAACTTCTTAAAGTGTACAAGGTTTTTCTAGGAGTGAAGATTCCTCTCTTATATGGGTGCCCACAAAAATCTTTGATACTCATATTGTGGTGAATCTTTATATCCCCAATTTTAACACTTTGAAACTTCTTCTAAGAAACAACACTAATGGAATTTCTATAAAATTTATTTATTTATTTTTAATGTACATATAACTCACCATAAGTTTACATTTGAAAATATAAAGTATGATTTTATTATTTTCTTTGAAATTACAACTCATTTATTTTTTGGTTGGTTCCTTTTCAACATTGTAAAAAACTCAAAGGGTAATATCTTATTTTATAAAGTGTATGCCTAATTTACTTTTGTCAATTGTTGTAGAACCATTTTTTCAAATTTTCCTTATGGAATACCCTTCAACTTAAAATTGAGAGCAACTCTTCAAATTTGATCATTAATTTTGAGCTCATTTTTTTTACCAAACAAAATGTTGGTCCACTTTCTCTTCTCAGTCTCACTAAACTTCTTTCCCTTCTTCATTCCCTTCTTGATCGGTTATAAGCTAGTTTTCTTATTCTTCTTCTTTCCCTGAAAGTTCCAAGATCATTCCCTTCACTAGAGATTCTACCTATCTTATTTTTGCTTGAATAAATTTTCTCCTTTCCAGAGATCTTCTATCCTCTCTAGTTACTCTCTCCTTTTTATCTTCTCTCCATCTCTTATATTTTTTGTCCTTGAATGGATGAGTCTCACCTCTTAGCCCTTGTGCTTTGCAATGACTCCTTTGTATTGGATTCTATTTCTTCATGTATCATCACTTAATTGATATGATATAATGATGAGACAATGTTCTCTCATTTGTTTTTCTTGTTTTCCTTATTGGATAAATAAGCCCTTCAACGAATCATAGATCTATTGAGGACACAATATTTCTGCCTCATTCTTCATACTTTTTGTGTTGAACACCAATTTATGACTTTTTCTCTTCCTATTTTTTAAGGGCTACAATTGTTAGGCTTGCAAGTCTCATCATAGTTGTAGTTTCCTCATCTACTCGTTTGCTTATCTTTTCGATATTATCACTTGTATGAACAACAACAACCTCCACAAGCTCACTTTCCTCTACAAGATTTTCTCCCTCTTGTGTGACAGTGCAAGGAAAACTTTAAGGGATGCTCTAAGTATAGTATTTTGAGTGAATATTTTAGTTTGATAAATCATACATTTATACAATATGGGAAAATATTCAATTAAGAAAACATGGAATTTCCTATTTTTCCTTGTAGATCTTGGTGAGTATTATCAATTTGAGAATATTTTATATAAAAAATAGGGGAAATGTTAAACAACAAAATTGCACATTAGTGTATTTATTTTTTGAGAAAAATATAAATAATAGCCATTTGGTGAAAATTCACCTGCAAAAAATACCTTACATTACACATCTTTCTTCTATCTATAGTCAAACCACCACAAACATAAGGGAACTAAAAATTCATGTATGCACCTCTTCCATGGGTGCTCTCTCCATCAATTTGACACTCAATGGAAATTTAAACTCGTCGATCATCATCCCAAAATGCTCTATTTTCATTCTAGATGAAAATACTATGCATCATTCCTCATAGAAATATTTCTCTTTCTGTCACTACTAGTGGAGGTTTTCTCACCAAAATCTATCTCCATTTCCAACTGCTAGATTCCTTATGGACTTTCCTTATTCTCTATCACTAACTCCTTCAATGTTGCAACTTTCAAGCATACAAGTTTGATATCAATTGTGACATACAACCTTATGGATTAATGCACCTCCATGCCAATCTCCACACTTCCTCTTGTGCTCATGTTCTTGGCATTTGTGCTCAATAGTGTTATGTTGTCTTCTTCTTGAACCACTATTTCTTCAATCCCCAATCCTGCATTATGTTGCATGGGCATACGAATGTCCCTTTTTCTATCCTCTTCATCTTCTCTAATGATGTGACTATCTCCAATGGCTTCCTTTTGCATAAATACTAGTACTCCAAAGATGTGACTATCTCCAACGACTTCTTTTTTCATAAATGCTAGTACTCCAAAGCATTAGCACCCTTTCATTATGCCTCTCATCCTTTCCCTTTGCCATAATTTCCATCGTTTCCACCATGGCTACAATATGAATGTTGCATCCTTCATTTTTGCTTCAATGTCATCCACTCATTCATATCTACTGCTACTCTACCAATTTTCATGCTTTCATTTACACACTCTAATTCATCATGATCTCTAGCTTCAAGGAGATTTTCCTCATGTGCAACACTAAACATGTTTCAGGGTATGTGCAAGATAATGATGGTCTCTCATGATGTGTTAGTGGCGATGCAAACCTTGAAAAATAACATTCTCTTAACTTGGAAGGATTATTCTAGGTACTTTTACAATGAATTTGAATACAGTGTAAGAAGATGAAAGGTAGGAAATTGAATTAGCTTTCTAAATATATAATTTTTATTCATATAAATTGTGAATAACTATGTCAAATTTGATTTTTTCTAACAGTGGTATGTTATTTTTCCAACAAAATATAAGGTATATGTTTTTGTTCATGTAGGTGTTGAGTACCTTAACAATGGAATTTTATTCCAAAAACTTGTATACTTGTAGAGAACCTGTTTTACTTTTGTTGTGTATTTTTTGGAAATTTTTAATATTAATTTTATATTTTTTAAAAATGATCAAAGTCAACATGTGCCTAAAATTACAGTGTCTTTTTCTCATGCAGGATGAGAGGGTTGTAACATGATCAAAACAATAAAAAAAAATAGATCATAGGTATCAGTATCCTCTAGTGTTGCACATAACTCATTTGAGAAATGGTTAAGCCGAGAAAAAGTTATAGTAAGAATAAGAGAGGTATGTATTCTAGGATTTTGATATATGTGAAGACAAAGATAGATTAAAAATAGTAAACAATATTAAAATTTTTTTTAATTATATATTTTAAATTTGCATAGCCGACTCTATCTATGTCTTTATTTTCGTCAACAACTGATTTGTTTATTTTATATAAAAATAACATCAAAGAAAGGGATATATAGGGGTATTCACAAGAATGGAGTTTTTTATCAATTTGCAAACTGAACCACTAGGTTTGTCATCCTGAACCTAAATCCGATCCAACCAAGTCAGCATACACCTTACCAATCCCGCCCAAAACATTTGAATTCAAAAGAATGTGGGTGTGTTCTTAGGAGCACACACGCGCTCTAGGAACATGCATGTGCTCTTATAAGTCATTACCACCTCTATCTCTCTCTCTCTCCTCTGTTTCCTACATCTAACCCCCCTCTCTATCTCCCTCTCACTCTCCCTATCTACCCACCATGTCTGTCTCCCTCTCTCTCCCTCACATTCCCATAAATGGTAAGACCTAGACAGAGGAAGACTTAGACATCACAAGGCATGGACAAACCTATACATAGACCTTACCTTGACATTCCTCAGACTCTCACACCCACTCTCTCCCAATTCTCTAGCCCTAACCAGAAGGAGGCTACAACCCCCAATGTTCTTTAGTTACAACCAGAAGGTGGCTACAACCACCTGTCCTTGCCCTGTCCTGCCACCCTGAAGTAGAAGTAGAATGGTGGAACCACTGTCACACTATCACTGTGAGATATACCGTTGTAAACCTATACCAATAAATTTGAACCATGCATCAACCATGTATCAACCTATACCTCAGCTTGTAATCAACCTGCACCATAAACAAGTGCATCAACCATGCACCAACATGTAATCAACCTGTACCATAAACAAGTGCATCCAACCATGTACCAAGTATGTACCAATCATGTGTCAACTACTCATTAACTATGACTCATCAATATGTACCAACATCATCAACTATACACCTCATGTCTGTGTGCCAACTCAT
>SNQJ01S0013250.1:44700-55259 GCA_010110895.2 Picea sitchensis | reverse complement strand
AGGGTTTTGGATGCCACTAGCTCCTATATGTATATTGTATTGTAAACAATGTAACACAATGAATGAGTATAATATATGTTGGTTTTCCCGGTTTGGGTTTCCAGGGGAAAAATCTCTGTGTAATGTTTGTATTTGTCATTGTATCTTTTCTGTTCTTTTCTGAATATCTATTTACAATAGACATTGTACAAGGTTAGAATTTACAACATGGAGTGTACTTGGTTTGGCCCTCATGTGATTTTTCTATTCATTATGAAAAAAAAAAATGTTTCAATTATTATTTTGGTATACTTGGATTTCACTGAAAATGATTTATTTTGGACAACTGAATATGATAGGTTGTAGAAAATATTGGTATCTCTAAGTTGGAATGTTTTTGTTTTCATTTACCATTAACTATAGGTCCTAGTGTTCATTTCAATGAGCCACTCAACCTTGGTGTTTACCCTATAGAAAAAATGAAAATTTGAAGTTTTTTTGCACATCATAAATTTGTGTGTATCAAATTTAAAATTTTGAAATTGTAGAAGGCTTTTAATTACAAAAAAAACACTCTAAAATTTGAATCATTCAATTTGTATTTGTAATGAAGGTTGGGCATACATTTCAATGAAGCTAGTGAAAATTGTTTCCGTAAATCATTGAATTTGACTTTGTAATGAAGATTGGGTGTGCATTTAAGTGAAGCTAGCCAAAATTGTCTTACTTATAGAATGCACACCCAAGCTTAATTTCTTGGCCAATTTGAGTGATTCAAATTATAGTGTGTTTTTTCATTCTTCACCTCTTTATATTTTCATGTTTCTAATTTGTATCTTAAAATTTTCTACTTCATATTTAGTTTAGAATGCATAATTTTCATTTGGTGTGCATCTTGTCAAAGCTATGTATAAGTGGGAAAATGATATGTAAGCATTTTGGCAAACATGATGTATAGATACATAGGTTTTGTATTTTTTAATTATGTCTTGGTCCAAATTTCATACTTGGGGCATACTTGGTTTAGCCCTTGAGTGTGTTTTTGAGCTAATTATGAAAATTGACAAATAATATCAATTGTTATTTTCGTAGACTTAGATTTCATTGAAGAAGATTTATTTTAGCCAATTGAGTATGATATTTTAAAGAAAATGTCAATATCTAGAGGTTGGAATGTTTTTGGTTCCATTTACCATTAACTATAGGTCTTGGTGTGCATTCCATTTTGGCACTAGACACTAAATTTTACCTTGTGGAAAAAGGAAAATTTCAAGATTTTTTTGCATAGCATAAAATTTTATGTCAAATTATAAATTTATAATTGTAGAAAGGTTTATAATTACAAAACACATACTCTCCAAATTTAATCATTCAATTTGGCCTTGAAATGAAGGTTGGGTGTGCATTTCACTTAAGCTAGCCAAAATTGTCTTACTTTACTAAAATGCAAACCCATGCTTCATTTTTTGACTAATTTGAGTGATTGAAATTGGGATGTATGTTTTTTTGTCATTCTCCAAATTTTTACATTTTATATTTTTAGTTTGTACCTTAAAGTTTGTAATTCATATTTCCTTCAACATCATAATTTTCCTTAGACAAGCCCTTAGTCTCTCACAAGGTCGATCATTAGAGTAGGCCTAGAAAATTAAAAATAAAATACCTAGACATTTTTATAAAGAGCATAAAACTAATTATCAAATTATAAACTAGGAAACTAACAAAGAGTCTAAGACTAAGAGGTTTTCCTAAATTAAAACATTAAAAGGGAATAAGGGGAATTAGACTAGTAAGTTAAGTAAAAGAAGAAATAAGAATAAATTTGGGTATATGCACATATGTGCATGAAAATAATAAAAATTAATTTTTATTAAAAAGAAAATAAAAACATGAGAGAATAATTGGTCAACATAGAATTTGTATCTTTAGTCATTCAACCACTAATCCTAACTAAAAGAAGACTCTTAATCCAAGTCAAACTGAAATTTAGTTAGGGGATACAAAATAAATGAGGGATTGGGAAAATAAGAAACAACTAAGAGGAAAAATAGGAACAAATTGGGGAATGTGAGGGAAAATGTCTAAATAAATAAAATAAAAAAGGAATTAACATGTGCAACTTGGGGAAAGTGTGACGTGTAGTGGGTAAATAATTCTTTGTTAAATTATTAAAAATTGATTAATTGTACATGAGAGGACAAGTGTGATTGCTAATTTTCTTATAAATGAATAGAGGTCAGTGTTATCGATTGAATTTTCTAATTACTTTTATTGTATATCTGTATAAAATTTGTATTATCAGTAAATCTAAAAGGCCATAGATTGCATGGAATTTATTACAAATTGTTCGACTTAGATATCCTGCTGTGTTTTGTAGAAGAACCCTCGCAGGCATTCCATCTGGAATCACCAGGAGACCTGTTTCTTTCTGTTCACGCTCTGAGTATTTAGGTCTAGATTAAGGATATGTAGAATCGGGCTACAGTCGTGATTTGTTCCGTTTAAGTGTAACGCCGATTGCCTTTACCCGGGCTGATAAAATTTAGTTCCATGGGATTTTAATTGGGATACCCTCGAGACTTGGGTAGTTCTTCTTGAGCTCGATAACGCGCCCTTGAACCTCTTGTTACTAGTAAAGGATCCTTCAGCATTGCAAACCAGGATTCCTTAAGTTATAGTTACACCAGGGTCACAAGAAGTCTCCGACAGAGATAGATTTTACGAGATTTGTAATCTACAACTAGCAAGGATTACCAGTGACGTTTCCGTAACTACCATAAACTTTCGATCCCTTACGACCTTGGCAGTCATAGCATCACAGCACCAGACTATGTTTTGGGTACGAACTCGGCTCAAGATCTTTGGGATGGATTTTTTTGTATTGCTAATGACTCAGAATAGTTTTGGCCTGCAAATGAAAATCCAAGTTGAAGCAGATGTTGATGGAAGAAATGGAGGATGAGCGATGAAATATTCTGATCCGATAGCATGGATCGATATCCTATTATTTGAGGACATCCTTGGATTATTCTCGATGCTTGATATTTGATAATCAACAAATCTTTTGTACCTATTTACAACTCTTTACAGAGTAGTTTTTCTGTGATTTCCAGTCACACTTTTAAGTGCTCCAACTCCCTTAACATTTCAAACAATGAATCACTTGTAGATGTATTGTACGAACTACTGGTGATCCCATAGTTATAAGATTGAGTGGCTTTTTAAATCAAGCTACCAGATGTCGTTGGATTTAGATCCAAGTCTTACCCTCGCTCCCTTTTAGTTCGTGTAACCGGTTAAGGTTCAATCGAACACTGTCAGTTTAAGCTTGGCGAGTAAATAGCCTTACACGTTTCCTATTCTAATATTCTCCTTTGAGCTTCCACCCAACCACAGCAACTAACTGGAACACAGTTAGATGCTCTCGGAAGAGGGATTACATGATTAATGAACTCGCCTTGAATCCTTAAATCAAGAAGCTAGTGAATTGACCATCCAACTATAAATGGTCACGAATCGTGGCTTAAATTCCACTAATAGTAATCAAGACTTCATTCGTTCGTCGATAATAATCTCTATTGTGTTTTCGACGCAATACTAAGTGCAGTGCGTACCTTGGGCGTATCGGTTGGATAGACGGATCGTATTTAAGAACCTGACAGTAATTTGGACTGGTGGTATTTTAAATTTTCAACTGTTGGACTGGACTGCTATTAATAAATTGTAAGCGAATTTTTTTGGCAGTTATACCGCCACTTATCACTTGAATTAAGAATTTTCGGAAGACTGAACGATAGTACACGTGTCAAAGCATAGGTTTCTATTCTAGCTTATCTGTATTTACAACAAGTGGCCTCTCGGGTTGCCTTAAAAAAAATTGTTAGGGGCCATTAACATTCTTTGAATCTCCCAAAAATGTTTGCGACACACAGATAATCCATTATATATATTTTATTCATTTATTGTATGCATAACAGTTTTACTTCTATGTCATTCTCCATCTTAAATGCCTAAGGGGATTTAAATTCCACTTGTCTCTTACTATTATATTTCATTATAGCGTCGTTAATGAATTATAAATTACATGCTTATTTGTATTGAAGAGCTAAAATAACCACTAAGTCTATGTCAAGACATGCTATCCACATTATATCGCGTAATAGACTACATTATACAAAATATGGGTGCTCTAAATCATGGACACATGCTCAACACATATCAACATAGTGTTGAGCTAGGAGGCATAAGTCCTAAGTGCTAGGATTTTAATTTTTTTACCCATAATAACATGTTTTATCATAGCCCAGCGAACATATACTTATACATAACATATTGTTTTATCATAGCACAATTAACATATACTTATACATAACATAGTAACCCTGTCTGACTATTAACATAGTTTTCTCGTTCTAGGGTTAGCGTTAGGATTAAACATGACTCAACATTTAAGTGGTTCGAAAACCATTTTATGGTGGATGACAAATCGGGTCTGAGCCTACTCCGTGCTAGCCTATAAACATTTACTCCTGAACTGGTCCATTAATGGTGAAGCCTCTCTCATACCTTCCAGAACTGACACTTAGGTAAAAACACCCAACGTAGGCTCGCCACCTCCCTCGACTTCACATGGCAGTGGTATGGGGCATACCAATCACTATTAATCCTCTAGCGAGGGCATCGAGGTAACACTGGTTTTCGTTCTTTCCCCTTTAATCTGTTACACAAACTGCCTCTGCATTGTATACGACCGATGATTTCGTAAGGCTCGACTCTGGTGAGTGATGCTCTCTACGTTGTATACGAGCAGTGATTTCGTAAGGCTCGTCTCTGGTGAGCGATGGCCTCTGCACTGTATACAACCGATGATTTGGTAAGGCTTGGATCTAGTGAGCGATGGCATCTGCATTGTATATGACCAGTGATTTGGTAAGGCTCGGCTTTGGTGAGCGATGGAAGGAGGCAACGCACATTTGGGGTTCTCTATGCACAAGGGTAAGTAAACGTTCTAGTTCTTATGTTTTCTGTGAGACGTTTCCCGTGAATGTATTCTCTGTCTGGTGCAATGTAAAATAAATTGAGAGGTTCCATGTACAGACCTAATGTTTTCTTTTTCTTTTTTTGAGGGTTGACAATTGTGCCTCCGTATGCGTATTCTTCCCAAGATTCCACCGGGTTTATGGTTCCATTTATAAGTTAGGTGAAACACCCTTAGATTTAACGCTCGATTTCGAGGGTTATTATATTTTCTCTCGGTTGGCTGTCAATCTTCAAGACTATAGTCGTTGTGGTCCCTCCCCAGTTAGATCATGGCCCGAATCGTTAATATAAAATTGAACCCTCTGGTCCTTATCGTTTTCTTTTATTCACAGTTCATTTCACTGGTATTCTTACACTCTAGAAGTCGTCCACAGATCTCAAAGCTTATTGATGTTATTCAGACTTGACTATTTAAAATTTTGTAGGAAAATTTTGTATTTACATTCTGTACCTATTATGGCAACATTAATAGGATTTTATTCGTTTGAAACAACATTTGTTTGTATCCTCTAGTTGTAAAACTATTTCTCTACCGAGAAGAATTGTGGTTTGTCTCGCGGCCACCTCGGAAGCATCCTTTGCTTGATCTCTTGTCTGGTGCAGTTATACTATTAAGAAATTTACGAAAGGCCTTGCTTATGTCGATCCCTCTACACTAGAAAAAGAGAGGGTATCCTTATGTAATCCTCTGTTGAATGTATGCAGAACAAAATTCATAGGGTTCGAACACATTATTGCATAGTTAGACTTTAACCTACGGATTTGGTTCTTATTGTAAATTTCTATGCACTTAGACTTTCATATTTTACCTTTCTGTAATGTCGTTTAGATTTAATGATCCATCTATTGTGAATATACTCAGGTCACATCTTGTGCACCTCTACGAATGCATATTAGTTTAATAATTATTCACTCAGATCGTTACCCCAAGTCGGAAATTCCAACTGTATGATTACGGGGAATTAAATTGGTAGTTTTGTTTAATCGTTGACCTCACCATAGTCAACTCCTTTCGTTTATTTGATCCTCTATACAGGGTTTGGATATTGTTATTATCTGCTTCATGTTTGATTAATCTATGCATGGTCTATTTTGATGATAACTGGTTTCACTTCTTTTCTTACTTTTGCTTCCTCTATTTTACAAATGACGAGTTCTATGCATGGACATGTGAAATTAATGATGTGCCCTTTCTGATTTGTGAGGGTACCCATTAGTCGGTTCTAGGTCCACTCCTCCTCCTCATGGATCGTGGACAGATTGTCTCACAAGGGAAAAAAGGCGATCTGGTTTTCACTGGGACTCAAGCTAAGTTTTTTCCCTTGGTTTATTCTATTGTTTAATTTCCATAGAATTAAAATGCTAGCAAGTTACTAAAACCCTTGTTTACTTCTTTTGCAGGTTGTGCAAATTGGTGTAATTGGTTGAAGGAAGTGTCTTACCTTGAAATGTATTCGAGTTCCATGTCCTCCCTTGACCGATCTATGCACACATTAACTTTGGTTACATACAGATTCTGTGTATACTTTCTTAGAACTCTGTTTACAATATAAGAGGCTACGGATTTTTGGTTCTATGGTACTCCAACTATAATATTTTGAACAATGATCGATTGAATACAATGGTGATTTTTGCATCATACTTTGAATTCTACTAAATCACTATATTTATGTGGTAATAAAGAGTGTATTTAGATTGTTATTCTTTCCAACTATTCTCTGCGGTGTTTGTGTATGTATAGATTTGAATGAAAACTCAAAATATATATATTCAATGGCCAAGTAGGAGCATAAAAATAGTTCTACAATTATTTTTTTTATGAGCACATATACGTATTTGTATTTAAATATCTAAGTACAACCATCACATTTCAAATAAATGATATTTCCAATATCATTTAACTATGATAAGACATAGTAAAACATGGTCATACAGTACCTTAAGAATTGATTTCACTTATGTATACACAGTCAACATATTCCTAACCAATAATAATCATAAATATAACATTGACAAGGAATGCAAGCCAAGATATATCTCTAAAACCTGATGTTGGAATACAAATGGAACATCCCTGTTCCACCCAACCATAGAATAAAAAAACCAAGTTCACCTGTCCTACTCACCCCTTAGCCTGACCATGAGTCCATAAGGGAAAAATGAATGATCCTCCTTAGCTATAGTCACCATCCGCAGATCAGAAAAATCATTTTACTCACACTAACAGTATTCATAACATCAAATAGTTTCATTTTCCCAACATACTAAGAAGTGTCCGGTCTCCTCCATATGTTGTTAAAATATGCATCCTTGTGCCTAGGTATTTCCTTCCCTCCTTTGGGAAATTCGTAGCTTTAGAAATACCTGATTTTTAGAGGTTTCTAGTGGTCAAATTCCACTTCTGCCACATGTGTCAAATAAAAGAGGACAGTTGGGAAAGTCAAATATTTTCCCAACAATCATCAAATAATTAATTACAACAATACAAATTTCAAATTCGGATTTCCATAAATGGTAAATAATTTCGGGTAAAATCATAAAGATGGGAAACACTTTTGCTTGTTTTATGAGAAAAAAACTGTATTTTCACAATTTCTTCAACTTCCGACATACAAAAGTATTTTTTTTATTTAGAATTTCACTTTACAGTAAAAACAAAACTCGTGAAGAATTTTGTTAGCTTTCCAATGACTATTTTTGAATTTTTTTTTATTATCAATATTTGATATGTCAATTTGATGATTGTTTAACAATATGTTCCTTAAACATGAAAGGAATGATAATGAGTTATTTTTTCCCACAACAATGTATCTATTATTAAACTTATGTTTTTAAGAAACAAAATATACTGAAAACATCTACAGAGACTCTATTTTATTATGCCTATAATTTTGAATCTAAAAGATGAATATTATAATTTCTAGATTTTTTTGAAGTTGACCAAGATGAAAATGTTGCAGATTTTAAACACATGTTTTTATACACCTTGTATCTATCTTAACTTTTACTTAAAAGTAAAATCTAAATATACTGTTTTGAAAAGAACAGTTTAAGGATTATGGATATATTTTTTTCTAAATTTTTCACTCTATATTTTTAGAGATATGAATATTTCATTTCGCCGAATCATAATGTATGCTGAAATAATTATGCAGTGATTTAAAAAAATAAATAAATAAAATTAGATAAAAGTAATGAAAATGAAAACAAACTATAGGAATTGAAAGTAGATTCAATTTTGCAAATGTTGGTGTCATTTTCGAAACCAAATTTTGAGTATTTGCAGGAGTCTGCAACCTACGAAGTTCATGTAAGTTTGGGAGAATTCTCTAGTTTCTAAATATAGTAATCTTTAGTTTTCGGCCAAAATAATATTTCGTCCAAAAATAGAAATTCTAACGGAAACCGTAAAAACTAAATAGTTTCCAAGGTTTTCGGCCGAAAAATATTTTTTTTTAGCCGAAAGATTGTTGAGCGAATCCCGTTGGTCAGAAAAAATAAAAGGACACGTCATATCGTTTCATTCGGTGCCAAATCATATAAATACGCTTTCGGCTGAACACGTTTAACACAATTCATCGGATGTACGAACATATATGAACTCCTGGATATGGATTTCAAAGCATTTCTATTACTGATTGCAACTGTATTCTTTTCTTTCTTTCTTTATTTTCTCTGTTCCATAGGCTGAATCAGATGATCGATATCGATACATGATGGTTTTCTAGAGCACCTAAACAAAGTTTTGAATCATGTCTTTTTGGTTTTTGTTGAATAAGGTAATTGATGTTTGTTCAAGTTTTTATTGGAATAACAATTTATATGTTGAAAGATAAATGTTGACCATTTTTTCAAGGTGAAGTCTTTGTTGAACATATATTTTACAGATAACTATAAAAGTCATAGGAAACAAAAGTTTGCGCAAGAGAAAATTTGATCGCACTCAAGATGATACTCGCCAAAACAAACAAAGGAAATAACATTATTGGAGAAAGAAACGAGAATGTGCAAATATTGAAGAAAAAACGATGATAATGTAAATAGAGTTTTTCAACAAGAAGAAGTTCAACCAGGGATGCATGTGCATATGATGATTGAGCACACGACACACATTGGGACTGTATTCAGAAAGTATAGAATTCAAATTTAAAATATTATAAATAATATAATTAATTGTAATTACAATTTGATGTTTTTCAAAAAACATAAATATATTTGTCTCATAATGTCGAAGAAGACGTTGAAACCGAAATTGAAGGAGAAGGCGTTGAAATTGAAATTGAAGTAGAAGACGAATCACCTATAGGTATGTGTACATAAATTTAGATAATACAAGATAAACACTTGTATATATAGTTTAGTGAATTTGTGTTCGGGTTTTGTTTTTTAATATAAAATTTAAATTGAAATATGCACGAGAATCTATCAACATTGATGATGAAATATTAGAAAATGTTGATACTGACAAATTTGGGAAGAAAAAATATAAGAATTATATAAGATATCGAACTAAGAATATGTATAATACTTTTTTCAAAGATGAATCAGTAACAATACAAGCTCAACTTTTACTTTGTCTAATGAAGTTAAGAAATTTAAAAGAAGCTACATCATTATTGGGTATTCAAAAGTTGACAAAGGATACAAAGGTGAAACATCATGTCTTTGACAATATAACTAGTGTATTAAAATCTTTTGGAAATCTCGAAAAAAAATGCTAGTGTTGCATGTAGAGTGATACAAACAACAATTGTTTCATCTAGAAATATAAAAGATCGTTTGACAAGAAACATTGAAAAAACGATGGGAACGTAAAAAAAAACATTGCACAAACATAGAAAATTTTGATTGCAAATAGATGCAAATGATGAACTGGCTTGTTGGACAGTGATTTCTAGACAACCCTACAGAGATAGACTTGTAGAAAATGTTAAAGAATTGGCCCGCAATTGTTGGTTGGAAGAATCGTATGTTTCACCACATACAAAGGATGTGTTCAATGAAGAATAGCATGAAAAAATATGACGAACATCCAAAACATATATTTCCAATGACACAAATAGAATTGTTCAATAAGTTCAAAGAAGAGCACAAAGAAGTTAAAATTTCCATTAATACATTTGTGCAACAAAAACCATGGTTTTTTATACACATCATTGTTCGTGACACTCGTTGTTGTCGTGATCATGTGGAATTTGAGTTGTATTACGACACTTTTTTGGATTTTGGTAAAACTTTATGGCCAGTTTCACCTCCTCCTTCCATGTTTCGTGTTTTTATATATGAAATTCTATGTGAAAGAGAAGATGATGATTTATTTTACAGAAAAAAAAATGTGTTGGTGGAAATAAATGTGATCATTGTGGAAATCTAAGTTTGTTTCATTCAAAGTATCATATTGATATGAATGATCAATCATTTTCTAATATAATAGTAAATTGGAAGAGATATGAATATATCAACAACACGGCTCCACAATCTTAAAATGTTATTTCCAAAAGGATTGATTTGAAGGTAGATAAAATCTGTGTGATAGATTT
>SNQJ01S0013249.1:216350-229762 GCA_010110895.2 Picea sitchensis | reverse complement strand
GGTAGTTTGGATGTACACGCTTAGATGGCTATTTTATTGATTTGATTTACTCATCATGATGCTTTGACTTGAGATCCTTGGAGGGTGTATCCATTTGTCTTTGCAAAACCCAGATGGTGGACAGTTTTGGAGGAACAAGCCTAGCTTGGGCTTTCATGGGGGGTGAAGCCCACAAGTTGGATGTCAAGGGCCCACATGTCATATCATGATGACTTGCCTTTGTAGGCCTAGAGGACAGCTTGGAGGACCTTGCCTAGCCCTTACATGCCAAATGACTTGCCAAGGAGGGGAAAAACATCACTCTTTGGGGCTTGACATCACTTAGGGATAGGGTTTGGTGGTGATGGAGTTGTTTCTCATTGACACTTGGCACAATTTGACCAAAGGAGACATTTTTTGAAGGAAGAGACCTTGGCGCATGAAGAGGAGGCTCTAGAAGCCCCAACGACCTCCATCTTCTTCTCCAACGACTTGGAAAAGTGTCAAAACGTCTCCCTAGAGGGGTGACGCCATGTTTTAGGGTCTCTTTCATGTGCAAAAAGTGTGAATTAAATAATATTTTCTTTGTAAAGGGGTAAGATAAGGGTTGTTGACCCCTTGTCTTATGTTTTACCCTAACTTATGTGGACAAACTATGTTTAGACATTTTGTATAAATATAGATTATTTGAATCTCATTTCATAACATAACTCTCCCATTGTGAGAAGTACTTGGCTGAAATTTTTGCTATCCTTGAGCATTTTTGGTATCTCTCTCTCTTTCAAATGGTGTTTGGTGTTATCTCTTGGTGAATGGATGAAGTGAAGTGATGTGCACCTCTTAAAGGCTTGTTCTTTTGCTCTTGGATGGTAATTGTATGGTGAACTAGGGTTTGATATCTCTTTTTTCGGAACTGGTAAGGAAAAATCTGCATATGTTAGTTCTTTCTTGCTCATTATTGGTTATTGTTAGTGGAAACCCTAGGAGGACTATGTTGGATACACCCTCCATTTATGCTTCATCTTAATGCTAAGGTTATAAGTCATTCTTGAACAAGGGTTGCCAGGAGAAGTACAAGTGTGTACACCCTCCTAGATTTGCCCTAACCCTATGGAGTAAGAGGATTTTCACCCCTAGGGATCTTGTTGATCCAACTTTTGTTTTTAAAACCCCATTCACCTAATTTTAAAGGCACTAATATGATTTTCTTGCATTGGAGAAATAAATTCTTTGCCTCGATAAACATGATTTATTGAGATACTAATCTTGTTTCAATTGGATAATTTGTTGCATCCCAAGGGCTTGTCAAGGCCACTAGGGCATCTTGATTGGCCTAGCCTTCTTAGAGTTATAGCTCATTAAAAGTTACAACCATTAAGGCTGCAACAAAATCTCTCTTTACTCATTTGTAACTTGTTTTTCAACCGTCAGAATTTGTTGAAAGTTTGCCAAGATAATCTACTAGGCCTAACGCATCTTTTGGGTGGATTCTTTGTAAGTTTTGGTGGTTGATTCTCTTTCTGTAACAACTTGTTTGCTACAGCCATAAGGCTGCAAAATATCTCTGCAACACAGTTTAGTACAACCTTGTTTTATTGCTAAAGTCTTGTGCTTTCATACTTGAGTATCACTAGTGTTTATCTAGTTTGTCTCTTGCATTATTTGTTGGACTTCTAGCAATCATTTGGCAGCTTTAGCAACTAGTTTCTTGCTGATATATATCTTTGTTTATTGCTGCAATTAGGGACAACAAGCTTAAATTTCTTGTCCATCTAACATTGTACATGTTTATTGGCTTGTTCTTGTGTCTCGTGCAAGTACACCACTCTTCACAAGGACTCTTACCTCTTGGCAACCCTTGGCCACCACCAAGACCTCATTCAAGCCCTTTTCTGCACTTAGTAACTTGACCTTTAGGGGCATCCACTCATACATCTCACTTTCCATCTCATTTCGCCCTAGGGTCACCAGGATCCCCCCCTTGAGGTGATTATTTCATCTGCAAAGTGACGAGAATACCTGCTTAAGGTGACAGTGGGTAGGTGTTCTCTAAGTTGGTGGTTGGGTTGGGCTTTTCCCAACCTACAACTTGTGCGATAACATGAGTAATGGGCACTTGTTGAAAGCACCTAATAGTAAAAGTGTTCACATGGGATCCACCTCCTATGCCAACATGGAAGGCAAAAAGGGCTTTGTTAGGACATATTTGATCCTCCTCAAAACCAATGAGATTGGACTCCAGTAAATGATTGTTAGATAGTATATTCACTCCATGCTTGACCCACTTTCCTAAGGTATTATTCAACGAAGGATTATCTAAAAAAATCCTCACGATGATAAAAGACTCAGTCTCTAAGTCTCCTAACAAGGAAGGTGATCATAATATTTGGTCCTTTGAGAGTGGGTCCTCTAAATAGTCCACAAGTTGGACTTTATTCTCCATGGTTCCTTTATCTATCATGGTCATGTTGTGTGTCAATAATGGTCATTATTGTATTCCCTACCCAATTAAACATGAAGGGGAGGTCATTATAATGTTTATTTGGCCACATTATTCTATATTAAGGGGATGTTGAGATGTAATATTTATTTGGTTGAATATCTTTTATGATAGTTTTCTTTATTTGTGTTTCTATGTTAATGTCAAAGGGGGCTGTTGGAGATATGTTGGCTAATCACGACTTAGTAAATATTATATTATGTCATTGATGTAAGTCTTAATGTTTACCATTAATGTAATGGTTAGAAGTTGGTTGAGTGTTCCATAATTAATACAATATTTATGTTAGAACCAATCACCATATAAAGGGGTCAACACTCCATTGTAATACATCATATTACATGATAATAAAGCGACATTGTTTAGAATAGAGTTTTATGCCCCATGAGAATTTCTCCACTATGAATTTGGTGTCGATATTTATGTGATGTTGTGCAATATGTGATGGGTCCTTTGTTTCCCGTTTTTAACACTCAATGATTCACAATTTTGTGCACTCTGTCCTTATGGGCCTCTTGTGATCTACACCTTTTTTTTTCATAATATGCAACTTCATTCATATAATGATAACCTGTAACTCTCTAAAGATAAAGAATATTAAGTTTACCTTTCTAGTTTAGGAAAGATATAAAGCCAATCTTTGTTAAACAAACTTGCCTCCCTTCCAATATGGTGTAGAGGGAGGAAGTTGATAGAAATAGGATTTGGTCTCATTGATCTACTACATTTTGGGGAAATATGCACCTTTAATCTAGGTGGGAAGGGGGAGTTAGTTAGGGTTGGTTCATATCTTGCTTGAGTTAGCTCTTTAACCTAAGCAATGTCAACCCTCAACTAGTTAAAAAGTTGACTTCTTGCTTGAGTTAGCTCATCAAATAAGATAAAATGTCCCAAGCATACTAACCCTAAGAAGTAGAAGGTCAAGTTTTTACATGAGTTAATTCAATCGAGAAATAGGAAAATTCCTAAGCTAGATCCCTAACCCAAAATCTTACTTGACCTAGCTCCTTGATCTAAACATGGTCAACCTTGACTAAGCAAGGTGGTGAAGATCTTACTTGGACAATGCTTATTGTTTTGTTCTAGTGAAAATTGTAGATTTTAACCTTGTACAATATTTTATTGCAAACAAATTTTCAATAAAAGAACTGAAAAGATACAATGACAAATACACACATTACATAGAGATTTTTCCCCTGGAAATCCAAATTGGAAAAACCAACATATTCTATATTCATTAATAGTGATACATTGTTTACAATACAATATACATATAGGAGCTAGCAACATCCAAAACCTTAACCCAATGACCTAGATTAGTCAACAACCCTAATTCCTTAACCTAAAATAGAAAAACATCAGCAAAAACCATGTGTCGAAAAACTGCCCAACAATGGACATGAAAATCGAGGCGACATGAAAAAACGAGGCAAAAATGCGACACGTTTCCCGAGACAATTTTTTTTTCTCGGGGGCGATGGGGCCTAGCGGCTCCCCCTACCAGCCAAGCGCAACGTCGCAGACACTAGAACTAGTCATGCAAAGAATATAACACATACCCAACAAAAATAGGACCTTTCAAGACTCACTTAAGACTTTTCCTTTTATCAACTTTATAAAATTATAGCCTAAATGACTTGCTTTACTCTTCACTATTTAATGTTTTCCCTTTGCAACTCTATATAATGACAGGTTAAATTACTTTTTTTTGTTGACCAACTTTCACTTATCATGATATAGCTAGTGCACTTTACCTCATCAAGGAGAGAATGCAACCGACAAGATTCAAATTGGATTCCTTCATCCAAGAGGCCATGTCTGGTAGGTATCTATTATGCCAAAGATGCCAATAAATTTTACATGACCCCAACTTGTTGCAAGTGCTAGTGCATTCCCAAGTACGAGCAGACAAAATCATATCATTGGTGATACTTGAACCATGGCGAGGGCAATATCAACACCCCTATTTCACCCAAGAAACCACTATTGACCTAACTTAAACAACTTAATTTACTAATAACTATTGAATAAAAGAATAAGCGAAACATCATTGTGAAACAAAATCTTAATACATGAATATGCGATTGTAAAAAAATAACTTACAATATTACATAGATAACAACCATAAATTAATGACAACTTAACAATTAGAAAACATTACTTCAAAATCGATAACAATATCTTTTTTAAATGAACACTATATCATTATCGAACTTGACTCATAATTTAATTTTTCTATGCTCATTAAGATTTGAATCCATACCTTTAAGCAACAATACACATCACACCCACTAATTCACAATTCAATAAACTGATGGAAACCTAAAGACACTTCCTCACGAACTTCGACATTTAAGTGTTGTTTAAAAATTCTACGTTTTGGTCTTTTTTTGCCGGAATCCGACGACATAAATTTGGACGAAATTGCAATTTTCTGTTATTTAAATTGCATTTCCTAATGCAAAAATGGATTCAGCCTTCTGAAAAACCTGGAGATACAGTTTGCCACTCAAATTTGCAAATCCAACAATTTCTMGCTGGATTTCGAGCAAAATTAAACAAAAAAATATAAAAAAAAAACAAAACGTAGAACTTTTAAAACAAGGGTTGCATGGCAATGTAGTCCYTGCCGAGTTAGTTGGGAAATACATGTTGAATAATGAAACTTAATATAACTAAATGCACAAGTAATGAATATTTTTTTGTCAAAAGATAATAATTGAGGGCTCTTTGTTATTCAAAATGTATAATGAACCGGAAGGTGAATGGAACTATAATATTCATAAATATAATAAATATATTATAAATATAATATAAATAGAATAATAAATAATATATTAAATAATAAATATAATAATGCATAATAATAAATATATAGTACAACTTTTTATATTTAGATGTGGTGATTGGTGAAATTCATTAATTATGTAATTAATGAAGGGAGCAATAATACTTCAATTCTATCAACCAATTARAAATGAGAAACACAAATATTTTTATTATATCCAAAAATATATTTATTTTCTTATGTTAAACATTACATTGCATACACAAATTTATGATAAAAGACAAATTAATATCATTACTATAGTTACATGGCAATGACTAATAAAACATTTATATGTAATAAAATAATATTTTGAGATTATCGTCATATATAGAGTTTTGATGTGCAATTTCACTAATATTTTGTGTTTTGATGTGCACCTTTCATTAATATTTTGGGTGTGGGTCTATATCGGCCAAACTAGCAGCAATTAGGGTTGAAAGGAGTTGGGATATCTCAAGTTTTGGTAAACCTTCCTTCCGCAGAACTTTGGGGTTTAGGAGGGGTTTATAGCTTCGACCATACTCTGATCACGCCATCCGCTGTTCGACTTCCGGCTTTTTACAGTAACCTCAAGTTTTTCAACGGTCATGGGGTCGACAAAAACTTCGAAGAGGAAAAACAGCGACATCAAACCCTCAGCAGAGACCTTGATCCCACTAGAGGAAGAAGCTATTGATTTCCCTCGAGGTATCTACAATCTGCATCTCCTTGTATTAGTTTTCTTCGGAGTTTGTCTGTTAAGACGTATATATACAGTAGACGTTTGACATTCTATGGACTTATATTAGTTTTGTTCGGAGTTTGTCGGTTAAGACGAATATATACAGTAGACATTTGGCATTCTATGGGCCATTAGAGAGTTTTATTGCCCTATTTACAGTCCCGACGGTTATTGTTTTAATATCAGGAGGTGCGAGTGTGCTGAGCCAGTCGGAGATAGACGAAGCAAGAGCCGAGGCGGATGCCAAGTTTGAAGCCGAGCAGAGAGGGTCAAAAAAGCGGAAGAAGACAAAACCGTCAAATGCTTTCGATGATGGGGTCGACGCCCTTTTTCAGGGCGGGATCAGCGGAAAACTCCCGAAGATTGTCAAGAGTCTTCGTTTGAAGGTATACAATTTACATCGCCGATAACTAGTTATTGAATATATGATTAAATTCTGATTACATCCGTTTTTTGATTGGAATTCTAAGAGAAAGGTCCTGTCAACGAGAACTAGTTAGTTCTCAAAGATTTTAAAAACAAAACATAAACGTAAATGCAGATATACATTTTCAAACGGGAACCCATCTTTTTTAATAAACTGTAAACTCCAGCACTTAAAGCTAAGAATGTTACATTTTATAATCTCAACAAAAACAAAACATAAACATGAATGCAAATATACATTTTTAAATGGGAACTCATCATTTTTGTACATTTTTGTACTTTCGGTAATTGCCCAAAGGCTACATCAATACAATGGCCACATCTGGCAAACCCCCACGTGGGGAGGGAGCATGCCTGCCAGGAACTGAAATTGACGCTGGGTCATTGTCACAACTGCTCCAAGTCGCTGCTAGACCATACGTTGTATACATCTCTATATGTATTATTATCATTATGTGTATTACGTGTGTGGTGTATGTGTATTCACACTTAGAATAGTATATTTATTATATACATACACGTTGTGTGTCTCTACAGCAGTTTCATATTCATATACTAGCATGCATATGCAGTTGTATGTATAAAAATACAAACATACATTCTACATATATGTTTCGTCAAATGATCCTACAGACTCTTGCTCAGTGATGCCTTAACTTTCTGGTCAACCACCACCTTGGTTGCTAACCTCCATGATGTGCTTATGAAGTTGCTGTTCTAGGTGATAGGTTGCACACCATGTCATCGGCAAATAGTCCATTAGATAGACAATAGCTCGACAACCTAGGAGTTGGGCACCCCTTGTTTGGCGGATCTAGGGATCTATTCGAAGTTTTTTTCCATGGCCTCGGATGTTTGGAGATTTGTGCTTTCTCGCTCTCGTGCTCTCCCAAAGATCATACGGTCAGGCCCTATCATTGTTGGACACACTCCATAAGGACATCATCTGCCAGTGCATCGACGATTTCGTAGTCATCGAGGACTTTGGCGATGAGACTCCCCCAGGTCTAATCACTTGTCATTGACCATCGACTTTGGCACACCGTGACATCTTTTGCGGTTTTTCCCCGAGTTGCTTTGAGCCTTTTCTATCATGCATCTTATCTTTTATCTTGTATTTGTACGTCACTCTATGTAATGTACTTTTCTAACTTACCTTAGCTAGTTCTTTTAGTTTCTAGCTTTTTGCACTTAGATATATGCTTTGATAAGCTTTTTGGCATCTTCATAGGAGTCACTTCGCATTCCCACATTTTACTTTGGTTCCTAATGTATTCTTTTAGTCACATTGTACCAAGGTTGCCAGAGCATGGGAGCAAGAGCGCCATTTCCAAAAAAAATCCAGGAGCGGTGTGTCATGGGAGTGTTTTTTATATAATATATATTCTTATATATTATAATGCATTTATATTAAAAAAATGCAAAATGCCAAATTAGTTGCAAAATATGTGAAAATATACATATTTGTGCTACTTTTTTTTTCCAGGTTACAAATCTCGAGGAAAATCCTCAAGTACTTCCCCTCATTTCGAGGGACGCTACCTAGGGTAAACCCTAAAATCTTCAGGGTACAATGCTGGTCAACAACAAGCTTCGAAGCCATTAGAATAATATACTCGTTAAGAGCTCAACATGTCACTTGCAGGAATTGAACATGAGTGGGGAGGATAATAATCATTCCTCCCAACCACCTGAGCTAAACCCAATTGACATATTTGTGCTACTTGTAGATAAGATAAGATAAGATAGGATAATTCTATTATTGTCCAACAAATGACTACAAATAGGTCAATGGGACTGCTAAGTACAAAAATATCAATACAATGGGGGAGCGTAATGACTGCTCCTATAAAAACCAAAGATAGATCTAATCTAAGATGTAAACTCTTTAGACTAGGAAAGAAAGAAGTGCTATTGGAATAGTTGGATATATACAAGAAATGCTAATGGTTTAAAAGATAAAAACAAAAGACTGTCTAGGGGAAAATGCCTTGGAGGAGGGCACAAGGGTGGTGCTCCCTGTATCTATCGTCTGAAGAAGAGGAGATCTTACTACATTATTACGAAGTATGAAATGTCATCCATGTAGAGTAATGATTCATCATTCAAGCATCAACCATCTATCGATTACAAACATACAAATTCTTAAACCATATAATGGGAAGTAGATCCATGATTTATGGAATGAAATAGGCTATCCGCCAATTGTCAATGTGATTAAAGAGTTATGTTACAAAATAGGCCACCTGGATATGTTTTGAAATGATAATTTACTTGAAGTATGAAGACGAAAGGTCTAAAACACATTTTTTTTAAATGGAATTATTCCTCATTTTCTTAAGAGTGTGGCTGGAGCGTGTCTGGGAGCGACTAGGGAGTATGGTTTTGGGGTCTGGGAGCATTGCAGTCTTGATAGTGGCATGGAGCGTGCTTAAAAGGGATCAGAGTGTGCTCTCGATTTTCGAGAGCGCGCTCGCTATACGCTCTTGCTTGGGGCGTGGTTTTGGGGTGGGAGTGCACTCCTAGTAAGCATTAAACTACTCTTATGGGTATTTGCTGGACACTTATAAACTTATCTTTTCTTTTTTTTTCCTAGGAAAACTCACGAGGAAACCCAAGGGATGTTTCCCCATAATCGTAGATGGCATCCCTAGTAGACCCATTGACATGGACCAATGTGCCTAATCAAGGGGGGTTTGAAATGGGCACTTAGTGGCATGAAATTAATCAAATGCCCAACAATACTGGTGACAACTAATTAGGCTAACCCCTTGGGCTATTGTCTTATTTTATGGGTACACACCTGCATAACATTTTGAAAAATGTGTTTTCAATGGGAATTTTTTGATTTTTTTTGTCTTATCTTATTATTAATTTAATTAGTGTGACTCATGTACTTGGATAGAATCTAAATCTGGGTTCACCTCAAGTTTTCCCTAAGACTAATAAGCTAGAATATTGTCTCAACAAGATTGAGAAACATTTTCACTTAGAGCAGGATTTTAGGGCATTGAATTAAGCAACCACAAATGTGCAATATAAAGTATAACTCATGAGAGAACCACATAATCCTTTTCTTGCCAATATAATCACATATTGGTACTATGTGTCAATACAACTAGCACTTGAAATTCGATGGCTAGATGCTCAACTAAAAGTAAATTGTCATTGGATGCTTAATTAACCTATATTAATAACTTGCCATGATGGTTGAATCCTAAGAAAAATGCAAGCGTGCAACTCTCTAGTGCAATTGAAGCATGCATTCTTAGTTGCTAATAAGATAAGATAAATGTATTAATGTTTAATGACCACTAAAGTAGGTCAATGGCATTGTTGGGTACAATGATGTCTATACAAAGCGAGAGAGCTAAAGCGACTCTTATATAAAAGCAAGAAGCAATAAGTAAAATAGAATAGAAGTCTAATCTAAAACCTAGAGAGCCGACTCCAAAAATGGAGAGGCGGTCCAGGAGAGAGATGTACAAGGTGAGTAGATCTAGAATATATGGTGCCAGTGGTATGAGGTTACTCTAGTCTACTGGAACCATCTCTCCTAACATCTGAGGCTGAGCGAAGAAAACTCAAAATAGATGTCTGTCTAGAAAGAGAATCGTGAGAGGAGCTAGAATGAGTGTTGTGTTGTTGTCTGGAATGAAGACCATGTCGTTGTGGTCTGGAAGATCTCATCTAGCAATTGGTCAGTTTTCTAATGTGAGGTCTGCTCTAGTGATGTCACTAGGGTGTCACAGAGGTAGAAATAGTGCCTCGTGTCCTCATTGATCTAGGATCATCTCAATCCATCTGTTTCTTGGTGCCCCTAGTTGGGAGCACCATAAAAAAGGAAGTGATTTGTTGGGTCGGAGTTGGTCTAGGATGTGGATGTGGCAGGAAGATAGAAGAGCGGAGACGGAGGGCCTCTTGTATGTATAAGGCCAGGCATCTCTGATCAGGGTACCCAAAGAAGCTGCCAAGCTTCTGTAGCTCTCTGAAAAGATAGTGGAACCATCCTTGAATCTCGTGGTAAATTGGGCAACGAAAGATGAAATGCTCCTTAATCTCAATCTCTTGGAGAAGGCATAATTGGCAGATCTTGTCCGATCGATCAATCTAACGGTCAGTCTCAATTTGCAATCTATGAGAGCCAACTCTAAACTGGCCCATGGGGATTCGAAGATCGTGCATCCAATTGCGAAGTTTGTAATGGGCTCGAACAATGAGTTCATCCCTCATAATCATGAAATGCTCAACCTAGAAGGCCATCTTCCATCGTAACCCACCTTGAGGGTTTATCCAAGTGACCTGTACAAACTGCTTGTAGATATCCTCTCAGATGATTGTATTCATATCATGTTTGGTAGGTAAGAGGTGGYCGGGTGCACCTAGGGAATATCTAAACGAAGRGAGTTGGTCCATTGTAATACCAACAGATGCTAGGAGATTTGAGACCTTGGTGTACCAACACCATGATCGAACCGGAGAACTAGCTGATGCAATGGACTTTGATGAGCAGTAGGMCAAGTATGGATACATGTCTTGCCCCTTTGCTGTATCATTGAAGCTTTGAATGCGGTGAAGGAGTGAGATGAGACCAAACACTATCTCAAGTCGAAAGGGGCGAGTAACAAACTTTGCGAGGACGATGGCYTGAGGAACTGTCTGCTTGCATTTGATGATGKGGCGAAGGAGGATGATTTGTACTCTCTGTTGAAKACCAATCACACTCTAACAAACTAGGTCCCCAAACCTTATAACCATATAGAATTGTGGGCTAGACATGAGTGTCCATGAGTGACATCTTGGATGATATGTCCTGAAAATGGTTTTGGAAACACTCCCTCTCAAGAAGGGCCAAGGAGCCATAGCCCTTGTTGACTTGGGGTTGAAGTGCATGCTGTAGAATAAAGTGAGGTCCTGTGAATGACACCCCTAGATAAGTATATGTGTTGGTGATCTCAATCTCCACTCCTTCGAAAAAGAAATGGTGATCAAAGAAGAACTTTTTCGACTTGTTGAAGATCATGACCTTGGCTTTACCAACGTTGATCATCAACTGATGAAGGTCACAAAAGAGGGCCAGGACATCCAACTGTCTTTGCAACCCTTCGGGGGATGAAGCTAGAAGGATCACATCATCCACAAACAATAGGATATAAATTAGGACATGTTGGAGAAGGCACCCATCTTCGTCCTGGATGTGCTCATGCAGGAAGGACTCCAACTCGTTAATGTAGATCCCAAACAATGTGGGCAATGGGGGGCAACCCTGTTTGACCCCAATGGTACTCCTGATAAAATTTGATATCCCATGTGTTGTGTGTAGGTGACCAAGGATCGACCCATGTGAGTGCAAGATGGTTGACAATAAAGTCTCTAAGATTCCAATGTCTTTGAGTCTCTGGAGCAAAGCCTCCATGGGGATGGAATCAAAAGCTTTCTGAAAGTCCACAAAACAACAATAAACTTTTGAAAAGCGATGCCGGGCCTCCTCAATGATGGCCTTGAGTGTGAGGATGTGATCAATAGTCTGGTGCTCAGGTCGGAATCCAGTTTGTCATCTAGCTCTAAGTTGCCTCCTCTCAAGCTCCCTGAGAGCTTCAAATGGAGGATTGTAGCATAGAGTTTGGAAATTGTGTGGTTAACCATGATCATCCCATAGTTGTTGGGATCCGCACTAGAGCCTGATTGTGGATTGAGTGAATAATGTGATGTGACCAAGGTGATCGAAAACCCGTATAGACCACATGTTTGAACAAGTCGGCTAGGTTGTTGTCCATAGCGTGAAGACCCTCTTGAAGAGTTATGCTTGGAACCCTTCCTCATCCATTGCTTTGCTAGTGTTCATCATCCAAATGACTTTCGGTATATCTTGGTATGAGAATATATGGCAAGAAGCGAGGGAAGAGGTAACCTAGAGCAAGGGATTCCCAGGGACATCGTAAAGGGAGGAGGTATGGGTGAACATGGATTGTGGATGGGGAGGAAGAGGAGAGTGGCGAGGAAAGAAGGTGAGCCAATTTTTTTTATGGGAGTGGATAAGGGAAGCACATAACTCGCGTCTCCTTTGGGAAATAAAAGGTGTTTCTTATGACGGAGAAGGCAGTGGTAGGAAGCCTTAAGATGGGGGTAGTAAGGGTGAGCGTGAGTGAAGGCATGCCAAAGCTGACCGTGAAGGTTTTTACATTCATTATCATACCAATTGTTCATGGGACAAGATCTAGTTTTGAGGGAATGTGAGTTAGATTTGGCTTAGTGGGGGTAGGACTGAAGAGTAGCTTCCCAAATGGTGGATGAAAGACATGTGCATTTGGCATTGGCAGAAGCAAGGCATGAGAACTCGAACTCAAATGGGAGCATCTGGCGGAGATGAGAAGTGAAGATGTACAAGTCACCCTAATCAAAGGAAAGGGTGGTTTGGGGTGGGTTAGGGGAGGGGGGCTGTCAACCTGAAGAAAGAAAGATAGAAGAGCGTGGTCGGCTATGGTGATGGGAGTCACTAAGAAATGGTGGATAAAGGAGAGAAGAGCTTGACTGGATAAGACATAATCTACTACACTCGCACCTCCATTGTGAGGTCAACAATTGTAGAAGCGAGACTTTGGGAAGCAGGGAAGGTCGTTTAGGATCAATGACTCATGGGATTCATCGAGTTGCAAGAGGTGCATGCCATATCCTGTGAGAGGCCTAGTGACATCATCAAATAACTGGTGAAGTCCGACTAAATATGGATCTGTTTCCTGAGTGCAAAACCCGTCCTCTAAGCGATCATGTAGAGGAATGTGAAGAGCTTTGGTACGTGCATTGAAGTCGCCTTGTAGGATGAGATCCCCCATTGTAGAGTACTGAATGATGCCAACATATAGCTCATGTTATCGTGTAATTTGTACTTGCCAAAAGCCAAAGGCAAGTGAACACTAAATTGGCGTAACAAGGAGGTTGTCCTATCACTGTCACCT